>JAPMOR010029930.1:99259-145952 GCA_026543865.1 Argiope aurantia
ACACACACACACACACACACACACACACACACACACACACACACACATATATATATAAATGAATTTTATGAACAACAAGATAAAAAAATAATTTGTTTTGATATTCATGGCTTAATTTCGACCTTCTAAACTTGATAGAAGATTAGCTGCACGTATACTGCGTAATCGACGACAATTTTAAATTTGCATAATTCCCCGGTTAAGGCTATCACTCAAATCTCCAAACAGGCGAAAAGAATGGTAAAGCATAGTTTGATTAATGGACAAACGCGCTACAACTACATTAAGATAATGTAACGATTCACCAAAATATGGACATAAAACTCAACTAATTACATGATATATGACAGACCACAAATTCAATAAGTCATATTCTGATATGCACATATCCCCTAGCGATTTACATGCATCAGTCTGGGAAAGGATCGTAGAATCTTTCACCAGGAAAAAGGTAATTGACCGTCGCCAAAGCAATTAGTTTCGCCAAACTGTCAGCGCACAGAGGCGACGATTTCTTTGTTCTCAGATATAAATAGGTAATCATCTAAGACTTCCGCTTATTGCTTTGACCGGATTTGGAGTAAATGTGCAATACTGAAGTCAACATTCAGCGCTTCATCGTATCTGTATCAAAAGTGAATTTTGTTTTAAGAGGTATGAAAAAAATTATAAAAATTGTTATAATAAAAATAAAAATGGAAAAATTTTCTAAACACTTTTTTTATTAGATACTGAAATATAAAAAAAAATCTTTTTAACGCGGTTCTGGATGTTGACGTAAATCATTCAAAATTTGACTTTTTGATGAAGTTATAATGTGATTCATGGATAAGATATTATACAGAAATAGATTTAGGCTAGATGATTTATATGATCAATTCTTCATCGGAGGCTCAACATTGCCATGGGTTTTTTAAATTATTAAAGGGTCATGAAAAACTTTTGGGCCAATATATTTACGTTGAAGTAAAATATGTCATCTGATATTTAAACGTGTGCTGTATTATACCTGTTCACTTGAAAAATGCACGATGCATTCCAAAAATCATTTGATGAAGCACATTTAATTTGTTTCAAGTGAATACAAATAAATACTTAATTTCTTTTTAATCTTCAAAGACACTTGAAATTATTATTTATAATAGCAAATGGTAATTGCTATTATACATTTCTTTGGAAGTGAAAAACTTTTTTAATTTGCAACTATCACAACTTCAGATATAATATTTCACCGTATTATGAAGTATCTTTAATTTTAATAAGGTTCAAGCGATATATTTTCAAATATTTTCCCAAGAACAACTATATTCTGTACAATGCATTTATCACAAAGAAGTGAAATGGAGTCACTTTTTTCCGGAAAAGGACTTCCTCATATACAAACTGGATATTTAAAATTTTAAAGCATGGCTACATAATGATCTAGTTTAGGAACAAGTTAAGCTGTTTACAGAATTCTAAATGAACTGCAGGTTTAATTGATGGTCTATTCCTTTAATTGATCATTTAAATAGATTCTAATTAATCTATCTATATATTTAATTAGGAAACCAAAGAACCAGTCTCAATTACAGGTTCGATTTCTTTAATTTTTAATTAGATATGAAAATTTATGATCTTGACATACGTTATTAATAATCTTTACTTTAGTTTCAAGTTATATTCTAAAATAAAGCTTTGAAAAAGCCCCTCAGTTTCCACAAACTAGACCTAATTCTTTCAGTTTATTAGCTAATTAATTTCATCGCTTTACAGACATTGCTAATTAATTAAAATTATCAATCTTTATTGATAATTTAAACGAAAGCTTCTTTTTCTTTGATGTCATAAGATGAAGTTCACCAAAATCGATTGAAATGACTAAATGTTATTCATATTGGGTGAACAATTGGTTGAGGTAGGCAGCAAGTATAAATAAAAGTGAAATGCTTAAATAATTTGTGCGCTTAAGAAATCTAAAGTACTCAGTAAAATTTATTCAAATTTTACTTGCAAATATTATAAAGCATCAGAAAGTGAAAGTTCCATGATAATTTATATAATAGCTGATCTTTATTATTTAAAAATTGTAGCGAATTAAATTTGATATCATGCTGCCACGTGATAGTGTCCTGCCTTACCTCACACCTTTGAATGAATTCCGATATTATAAATCGTTCTAAAATCTATAAATCTAAAGTCGTTCTATTCAATAATACGGTTATGTTTCTTGTAATTACAAAAAAGAAGTAAATGACTAGTTTATTCACTGTGCGTTTATTTTAAATCGAGTGGTATTATTAAATACTGACCGCGCCTGGAGTCTAATTTGTTGATTTTTTTAGGTTATTAAATGATTAGTATGGAAGGCATTTAAAAACATCTCACGTTATTTAATGCAGCTGAAAAACGGGAATTCAATTGAATCAGTTCACTGAAAATTAAAAAGTGTATATGTAACGAAATAAAAGTGGAAGTGAAAATCCTACTACAGAGTTAATGGTTGATAAAAATAAGCGATTGAATGTTTTGATGAATAAGTTTGAATTCTAATATATCATCTATATATATTGTTACAGATCATGTATCTAATCGAATTGCACGGAAATGAAATTCATATAATTTAAAAGGTAATTTATTGAATTATATGATAATACAAAGAATATTTTTGTAAACTAATTCTTTTCGAAAATACAAACAATTTTCATCATAACGATTAATCATAACGATTAATTATCTGACAATGGCTTCTATTTGTGCTGAAAGACTGAACTTTCTATTTGAAGCCTATAACTTGTTTCCTCTTACATCACCTTTCCTTTGACTGAATGCACTTTTTGTTGACATTTCCAATAATATTTTGCAGCTCCATTAATTAGCTAAGCGAAGCATGGGACTCAATGCTGCCTGAAATTCGCATGATGATTTGTTTACTGATGGTTTGATTATTACCATTCAACAATAAGTAATAAGCAGGATTTCTGTTTCACGCACATTAACTTTTTATATGAAGAGTTATTTTTGCTTTCTCGTTGCATTATTTGACTGTAAACAGATGATTTGATGTATGATATTTGTTGATTTAGTTATGCCATAAGTGGTTAAAATTTATTCATATACCATAAGTACTTTAAATTCAGTGCTTCAAATTAAGCATTAGGACAGTTTTGAAAGGAAGGTATTTATTTAGCAGTGAATCAGTAACAAGCTGAACATATTTTCATCACGGGCAACGCCTAGTATATCAACTAGTCAGTATTGTTCGAGACACATGGCGATTTTTTTAATCTATATAATAATAATACATGAGTTATTACAAAAAACAAAATAGAAAAAAATACTATAGTCATTCAAGGTTATTATCAATTCTATTGATATTCAGAATGCATTTTAATAAGCAGTTATACATAAGCTAACAATTGAACTTTCATTTATAAATGTTTAGTTTCAATATTTCTTGTTTGATGAAATTTCTTTCCAAACAATTTAATAATGATTTAATGTAAAACATAACAATCTATTGTTTGATAAAGTCGATTCGTAAATAAATTGAGATTTTCAACGATAATTTGAAAATGAAAGACGCAAAATGAAAGCAAATTAATGGCTTCCAAATTTTATTATTTTTTGTTTCCTGTTTCCTATTTGCCTAGTAATTTCTATATCGAAGACTAAAACCACTTCATTTTGTTTTTATCACAAACCTTAGTATGCACAATTTATATTTTTACCTGATTAGTAAGAAGTAGAAGCTAAATATGTAAAAATAAAATTAAAGAAAAAAGCATTGCTATCACATATAATCCAATCTCAAAATTTTTATCAATGCCACCATTTCAGACCCCTTGAGAATGAAAATAAATAAATAAATAAGCAATGAAAAAAATTGGAATAATGGCTACCTATAAAATGATAAATCAAAGATGGAAAGGGTTAATTACAGTGAAAATAAAACTCATATTATTTAATTCTCAGTTTAAAACAAATGAACAAAAATTAAACTGAGGACGAAGAATATAAAAATAGTAATAAAAAATAAATAAACTTAATATCTGACTTGATATTTTCACAAAAAATTAGTGGAATGTGGAAAATAGACATTTGTAACGCTCCCAAAAAGTAACGCCTTAAAAGTAAAATTTAAAAAAATCATAAAGTGTTTAAAATTAGTTATATTTAGTATTGCTGGGGATTTTTATGATTTTATAATTTTACTTAATAAAAATTTTTAATTAACTGTCTTAAAAACCACATTTAAACCTTTAGTATGTGTTGTGCAAAATATGATGTATTTATAACATAACAAATGTTTAATAGCGAAGGTAAAAATTATATCATACACTAAAAGTCAACTGTTGGAAACTGTATGGTGTAAAAATATGTTCCATGGAAACATTATACGTGGGGAAGTAAATTCTTTTTTAATATTAGTAGTTGAAAAAATGTAAAGCGTCAGTAAACGAATGCTTTTCATTTGCCTTATTTTTAATGCAAAAGAATATACTAAATAAAATATTAAAATTCTCAAATTCATTTTATCGTTCGCAATTTGATTCTTCACTAGACGCTTGTGGCGATTAACTGGTTGGCCGAGATTAATGCTCGTTAAAAATTTACAATTAAATATTTTATATATTATTTGAATCATATTATGGTTTAATAGTTTGCTCCTCAATAGTTTCTCCAATAAAATATTTTTAAACTTCAAATTTTGATATTCAAATAACTGATAACACTATTATTGGAGCTTTATGTAGTTCTTAATATTCTACCAAGTGTCTCTAATATTTTGTCAGCTCACTGGAAATTTGAATTTTAAACTGAAGCGGAAGTGGTTAATTTTCATTTAATAAAAAAAACTGTTTTGCCTAATCAAACTCTTTTTTGAAATTTGATATGAAATACAGGACATTGTTTTATAATCATGTAATGATGCAACGAATTATTCAACAACGAATAATCAATATTTATTTTTATATTAAATATCATATTTGCTTTAAATATTACAAAATTATTGAATTATAACAATTATTTTAACATTTTCCTTTCAGTTATCTTTTCTAGAAAATATCATCTTTTAAGTTTATTTCATTTTTTAAAGACTACATGCTTAAAATCGCACTTTTCTAGATTTAGTTTGCAGTAAGAATTAAATTATTCTTTTAATTTGAGCTTTTGTCAAAGTGATGGCAACCATTGATGAAAGATAATTTTACACACACACACACACACACACACACACACACACACACACACACACACAAACATCTTTATCTATATCTATATCTATACTTATAATAAAGCTCAATGTGTGTGTGTGTGTGTTGGCGCTCTACAGGCCAGACCATTCAACCTACAGCTACGAAATTTGGCACGTGTATACCTTGGAGGCCGGGAATGTGCACCTGGGGGTTATTTTTTCGAATTTTTAACTAGAATTTTATTTATTTAAAAATTAAGCGAAATTTTGACGTGTTTCTGCTATAACTGCCGAAACTATTACCGCACAAAATAGATTTTTACATGAAGTTAAAGATAAAAAATTTATCTTTTAAATGATACCAATGTTTTAGTCTTAAAATTAAATTTCTATTTTTTTATGAATTTTTTAATAAATATTTTAACTATGTTTTTCAATAATTTTTTTCGTCAAAAATAAAAATTAAGATTAAGCACGTTTCGCATTCATGGGGAAAAAAATAGCTTTTTTCAAAGTGTTGCCATCACATTGATTAAAGCTCTAACTGAAAATAAATTAAATCTTTTTGGAAATAAAATCTGCAAAAATATAACTTTCGGCACGTGATTGTAGGAAATGAAACAAATATGAAATATTATTTTTTCTAAAAAATAAATTCAAGAAAAATTATTTTATGATCTATGAAGATATAAACAAACTTATGGTATTTATTGATGGAATAACTCATATATTTTCCTTTTCAGGTTTGAATATTTTTACTTTTGTAAATATCGTCTGCGCGTGTTTTTAATTTCAGATATTTTCATTTTCCAGTCTAAATATCTGCACTTTTCTAAATATCGTCTGCTTATTAATTGCATTTTTCTCTCTTTTGTTTTTGTCAACTATTGAAATGTTATGTTTACTTTTGATGAGTTTGTTCTATGTAGTACTTTTGTATGTAATGTTTTATTCGAGCGGATATTAAGGAGAATGCATACACCACAAGAGAAAGCACAGATTTTATGGTGGTCATAGAGTTAATTTCCAATCAACTAAATCACAGACTTTTAAGAGTTAATTTTCAATCACTTAAAATGACTTATTTATGAAAATTTGAATATCACTTCAATAAAAAAAGTATAATTTTAGATTTTCCATCCATCTCTTCAAAGAAAATACGCCAATCAGCGCACAGGTTTCTCAAGATTAATTGGCCTAAGATTATGTAAATGGTGAGTTTTTCTAAATTTTTAACATTTAAAACTTCATAAATAAGTCTTAGTTGATAGTGGGAAATAGAAACATTCATTCATTTATTTAAAATTTGGTGTGTCCAGAATATTTCTCAGAATATGATACCTTACTGCATTAAATTTAGACTTCATAATTTTCGAAATATATTTATAGGTCGGAACAAAATATTATTATTGATTTCATTTCAATCCTTTTGAAAGCAAAACTAAAAACTGAATTTATGCTGAATCTGAGAAATTTTTGTTGAATTAGTGTTTTAGATATTACATAAACTATGAAAAATATTTTGTAGTTAACATAAGACTTAAATACCGAGCGATTCTGTTTGCAATACTCATATTCAATAATAATAATAATTAATAAATAAGAATAAAGATGATAAATAAAATAAAACGCTTGGTTTTATTAAAAAATATCTTAATTTTAATTGCAATTTCGTCATTTACATTTTAAATTAAAGTTGAAGTTTTACCGGAAATGGCAACAAATTAGCAAATTATATATAGTAAATTGAACGAAACGATCTAAACAGTATAAGTTTGGTATGACTATCAAAATTTGAAGATTAAAAATGTTTTGTTTGAGAATCCTTTAAGAGACCAGTTACTTAAAATATTTAATTGAAAATTGTAGCGAGCGGTAATACTGGCGAACCGGCTGGTCGCCAAAGGCGGCTAGTTATAAATAAAAATAAAGGTATTATAAGTAAATCTTTTCAGCAAAAAGGCTTAACATCTCGTAGTTATTCATAATGTTAAAGTCACATAATATTGAATTTTACAAAGGCTATTATATTAACAATTAATTGAGAAAATAAAGCAAAATTTAGTTAAAATTGTGAATGACAACTGAAACAATTTTTTATAGTTTTCGAATATGAATGTAATTATTTTACACAGTGAATCTCCATCAGCTACCAAAAGCAGGTAGTCAAGTTTTGAATAAATTCTTCAACAAAAGAAAACCAAGTTAAAGAAGCATTTTTCGGTATAAAAAAATATTATTCAAATATCTTTCTTTCTGTGCCTTGGCTATTTAAAATTCCGTGTTCTAAGCAAATTTTGGGCTCCTTTTGTTGAGAATGTTATTTGTTGGTACAACATTCTCAAAGTAAGCATTATTTTTAATTAATGCAAGTGTACTAATAATTCATCGCAAAACAATAAATAATTCCATGTACTTCAAAAAAAATTGTTTTTCCATCGTTTAATGCTAAAAGAATTTTCGTTCCCGTAATTTAATAGGATAAAAAAGTCAAGCAACAATTACATCATATAGGCCCAATGAATAAAATAGCTTCAAAGCCATCAGTAAAATCCATGATTAGGCGTAATAATATAAAAATTTGCACCAGAAAATGTTACCTTTATTCTACTTTCCGAATTCCTCCGCCCCCTCCCCCTTCCCTCTAGAAAAGTGCTTGTAGCCTTTGCTCTGAAGGATGCACAAGGCAGAAACCTTCTAACAAACAGAAAGTCAGGGATTAAACAAAGTTGAATTTAGTGTTCACTGGTGTGATACGTATCTAATCCGACATCCCTCTTCCCGGTGAAGCCATAGAGGATCATGCGCTGTTTGATTTAAGGTCATCAAAGTGTAACAATAGAAAAATAGAAGTTTATAGAACATTTTCTAGTCATTATTTTCTGTTATTATTACATTTTACTGTTTCATTAATCAAACATTATTACTGTTTCAAAAATAGAAACAGTTCGTTTCTGTTTTTGAAAAATAATGAAACCTTCACCAATCATAATCAGCAAAAATGTAAAAACATATTTAAAAAACGAAAGCAAATGAATTGAATCATTTGCTTGCTAACTGTGGTATCAAATATTAGTTTTAAGGATATTAATTCCTTGATAGTTTAAAATTCCGTTCTGTAAAATTACAGAAAACTTTTTTGTTGTCTTTTGAATCAACAAAAATAAAGCTTGTGGTGCTTATGGATTCCACGCAAAATGTGTATCAATTATTTTATATCAAAAATCCATAACTTAATTGTAATTTTTATATTTAAAAATAGCATGCTTTAAAGCACGAATGTTAATTGGGCAAATCAATAAATATTAGGTTAATAAGCAACAAAAAAAAAGTAAAGCTATTAAGTATAAATAACCCGCGTCACATTCTGAGCTTTATCGAATGTATTGTTTTTTTATTCAACAAAGATAAAGCCTGTGGCGCTTATGGATTCCACGCAAAATTTGTTTCAAATATTTTATGTCAAAAATCGATAACTTAACTGGGATTTTTACATATAAAAATAGGATGCTTTAACGCGCGAATGCTAATTGGGCAAATCAATAAATATTAAGTTAATAAGTCCTGAAAAATAAAGCTTTTATGTATAAATAACACTGATCCCATTCTGAGCTATATCGCATCAGGACACGAGATTTTTCAATGCTTAATAGCAAAGACTAACGGATGAGAGAACTTTCAAGAACAACAAAAGTCATCGCCACCTGTTGAAAAGAATGAAAGTGTGCGAAATGGGCACGAGATAATGAAGGACGGAACTCTCCTCGTTACCCCAGAAGATTGGCATGCAAATTCGAGCAGAGTCGGTGCTTCCGTGTCCCAGAGGTGTGAAGTGATTAACCAGGGCAACGTACCGTGATCCTGTAATAAGCCTGTTATTGGGAGCTGCTGCAGCCCTACGAGTGACGACATCTGTGAAGCGATCGTCTCTCTGGGGTGTCCGTACAATCCGTATCGCTAGTCTGGGGCGAAGTCGCGATGGTTTATTTCTTGGAGTATTTGAAAATGGAGTTCTTAATCTCTGTTTGTTATTTGGATGACGCTACTGTAGAATTCGGCTAGTTCGAAGTGGGCATAATAATAATAAAAATGCAATATATGTAAAAAAAAAAAAATTAGAATGAAGAGAAATTTAGTCTAAAACGAAGTACAGCGAGGGAAAACATTATTTTTTTTAAATTAAAAAGTACAGCAAAGATTTATTTTAAATTTTTAATAGTTTTGACAAATAATGCATGTTTAATAAATAAAATGAAACAAATCTTAATACATAAAATAATAAAAGCCAATATTCTAATTAAATAATAATAATAATTTCACTTTATGAGTAAATACTTTTAACTTCTTAATTGTTTTCCTTTTTTTAATATCTGCTTAAATGACACTTTTCTTTTCGGAAATGCGCTTTTTAAGGATTATGGCAGCTTTTGATATTGAATTATATCACCTTAAATTATTTAGTTTCGACTTAAAGATTTCCATTAAGATTGAATTTCGGGCTTGGAGCCCCTATAATAAAGATTAAGCAAGACATTATAATCAAATAGGAGAAATAGACAACCGCCCATGAAGCCTTCAAATTTAGGAATGATCCGATGCCACTATAATTACGGCGTTTTCAGAGTTATTCAATGTTTGCTTTCACTTAATTTTGTACTTTAATCCGTTAATGTTGTGACTTCATTAGGATTCTTCTAGAAGTAATCCTATTTTTTACAAATTTTCATCTGCATTTATTACGCTATTTTATATAATTAAAAAATATGTCGCTATATAATTTTAAAATAAATTGATCTTAGTATAGTAAATAGTATTTAAATTATTTTTAAAAAATCCATAATCTTCATCAATTATGTTTTAAATTCCTTTTAAATTTTCAATTTAAATATTTTTGCACAGTTTGAAAATTTTGTTATTTATAAAATTCTCCAAAGTCAAATGCCTTGTTATTTTGTTTTGCTAACATTTGTTACATAAAATTGTTTATATAATTAATATCAATGAAAAAAATTCTTCTTTTGAAGTTCCCCCCTGACGATTTAGTTTGAAGTTGAAATTAAAGACTTAGTAAAGAAAAAGTTTACAGCACTTTGAATGAAATAAAACTTCAAAATAAACAGGACTTTTCACATAAAAAAATATTCAAATATATATTTTTTTAAATTGGAAATTTTTTATCGCTTTTTTAGATTAAAGGCCTTGTATAACAAAGAAAATCTAAAAATGAATTAAGGATCTTAAAATATTAGTCACAATCAATGAGGTCACGAGGTATATATGCGCATTTGATTAAAGAAAACAAAAATGAAAATAATTTTTTTTTTAGCTACAATTAAATAATTAAAACCAATTGAATAATAGCTGATATTTGAATATTTTCTGGAAACTCCAGGTATTTGACAAATATTCCTACTTTATAACGTCCAAACAGATTAAGCTCCATTGAATTTACCTACATCTAATAATTCGCCTTAACTAGCTACATTTTTACCTATACTTGAGCTGTTAGACAATTAGTAGTTAACTATTATATTTTTGATTTCAATTTCTGTTCCTAAAATTCAATAATTCACTATACAAAATTGAACTATTTTTGCAGATTGTTGTTGCTATGATTTATGGCACTTTACAAGTCCGATTTAAGCAGAGTGAGCGTCTTTTGTTTTTTCATTAGTACCAACTAGAACCAAGAATACGACTTAGCTACTTCTGCGTCACATTCACTTGCACAACGACCTTTTTACAAGGGGGCGCATTCACACACCTCACAAATAGAACACAGAAGAACAACCATGCCCGAACCGGGGAAGCCCAGATCACCTGGAAGACGTGCTACCCCTATGCCAGGAAGCCGGCTTGCAAATTATACAAGACATTACGTATAACTCAGCAATTAATTTTGAGACAATTCATTATTTGTATTTTTTTCAGCAATATCTGTGAAACAAATTATATTTCAAAATGTGAGCAGTTGATATGTACTTAATGCGTTTTTATGCCATGTTTACAATCAATAGAGACAGTGTATGAAGAAAAGGAAATTAAAATGCATACTGTTTATGTACTTTACTATTTTAAAATTTGTGGAGGATTGAGAAAGCGCAAGAAATATGTGTTGGAAATACCAAACTCTCACAAATCTAGCTAGTTTCTAGATTTTGAATATTACAAGAATTTGTGGATTTTGAATCTATTCAACTAACTGTTATTTTTAAGAAGTCGAAAAATTATTTGTTTCTCAAAGAGAAAAAGATTATTTAATTAATATTTATAATCTGCTTTAAAAATTTCTTTTACTTCTAGAGAGTTTTGAATGAAGAGTGTCAAGAACTCAAGTAATAAAATATTTTAATATTATTAATTTATTATTAATTATTATAAAACAAGTATTAAAATATTAAGGAAGTCAATAAATATTACTTAGAGTTAGAACTCAAGTAATATGAATTCACGCATGCAGAATTTATGGAAAAAGCATTCTCGTTTGAGCCGCATATTAAAAACAAATATAAAATTAAGCTTGAAGCAGGTGTAAGATTATATCTCTCTTTATTTCAACTTAATTTCAGAAACATCAGCTTCTTGAAATAAAGGAAAGGCAATTATCTCGATGGAAAATTATTAGCTTTCCTCATATATTAATGCGAGATTATTTCAATATGTTTTTATTGTTATGTTTAAAAAAATTACATATGCTTATAAAATAAATTAAATAAAACTGTTATCAAGTTAATTCTTGTCATTTGACTCTTATCCTGAACTATTTATATTAATGGTTATATGAAAGTAAGTCTGATAAATAGAAGGACAAATAAAAATGTACAGAAAAAACAATTATTGACGATTGTCTTAGAATTAAGTCTAGTCAGGATATATTTAAAATTAATTGAAATTTTGGATTTAGTTGCAGTTTTAAGAGCAGCATGTTTTTACCAGGTAATAATGCGTTTTTTGCAAAATTATCAATTTTTTTAAAATGACCATTTCTTTTTTATATCATGGGGAAAAGACTTATTATTTTTATTTTAGTGATGAGATCATCGGCTTGTGATTATAGAAATGTCCAATGAATGTTATAAGCTTGAAGTCAATAACAATACCATAATATAATAATGTATTAAGTATACAATTATTTATTTCCTATATTTGCAACATGACTATGTTTCTCAGTGTAGTTTTATTGTTAAATTAAACTTGAATCAACATAAAGTAAATATTAATTATATTATATAATTATTTTATAATTTATAAATAGTGTACAGTTAATGCAAGAAAATTTGATCAGCAACTATCGAAATTAAAAGTTTGCAATGATTAAATGATTTTTTGAATTAAATCTCCAGATATTCAGTTAAATCTCTAGACAGAAAGATGATTGCAAACAGGATTGCATAAAGGATTTAAAGATAAATAGTAATAAATAAAATTTAGCGATATAATTTAATTCAAGCTCGATAAATAAAAGAAAACATGTATAATAAGAAAGAGAGAGGAAAAGATATTTCAGTTTATTTTATTCTCTAGAAGGAATTTATTTGCACTAATACTAAGCATCTGAAAAATTTATTTGAAACGAAAAATATAACAACCAGCGGGAGTGGTCTTCCGAGAACTTCTTGCACATTCTGCAATAAAAATATTATCCCTTTTTGCCCACATAAAATTGTGAATCTTGTGTGAAAGCCGTGGATTCCACAAGTCCTCATATATTAATTTGCGATTTTCCTGATGTAATAAAGAAGACCGATACTTTAATTGCACGGTCCTGGCGAGTAATATTTATCCATCTTTGGTGATTAATAACTAGCATGCGATTAATGCACAAGTACTAGAAAATGGAATATATATTTTGGATCGCTTTTTTGTCAATTCTTTTCCTGACTGAATCAAAATTTGCAATATTTTCAATCTTTTTCCTGATTTCCTGATTGAAATCAAAATTTGGTGCAGAACTTCAAAAAATGCATTAATTCATATGCACGCACGTACTAAATTTAATTTATTTAATGATTCATTTAATTTCATTTATTTTATCCGTTTTTGAATTATTGCGCTTACATGTATGCAAAACTACAGATCAACTACTTGACATATTTGATTCCGAATCTGGTATGCAATATATCTGATTTTAAATGCTAATCTGAATACAAAACTTTATTTATTTAGCTTTTTACATTTTGTAATTAACATGTTCACTTGTACTTGTTAGCTAAATAGATACAATTCCTCTGAATGGATTTCGTTCAAAGCTTGAGGGAAATCTAGCTTATATAAATTATTTAATTTTAAGTTCATATATCAAGTTACATTCGTCTAGATCAAGGTATTTTTGAGTTATTTTGTTTACAGACAGATAAAGTGATAAACAGTCTAATTTCAAAAATGTATTTTCCGGATTCAGAGAGTTCTGAAATGAGGAGATTTGTCAAAATTTTGTGCTCATTTTTTTAATGATTATTATACTTTCTCTTTATGAACTCGAATAAAAATGTTCTCAACAGAATAAAAATATTCTATTTTATGTTTTACCTGCATGCGTATCATCATTTTTTTTTTCATTTCACCCTCCCACAAGTAAGTTTTAAAGAGGAAGAACATAATGGGCATGCACTGCACGCGTTTCCTATCGTTCTATACGCCACAATGCACCCCATCGTGAATGTAACAAGTAGCAAATTGTGATGTTAAAGCTGTTTAACTACATCTTCGTGGGAGGTAAATGATAGGGTGGAAAATTCCAGATTAGCATATGAAAAACTACCCGAGAATTCATCAAAGCAGTGTTACCGTAGGAAAAAAAAAATGTGGTCTGGATTTATTGTGGAAATATTAGTAGATGGATAAATGGTAAGAGATTTTTGTTAGATTTATTATGAAGATTAATGCTGAAATTTTTGATTATTTCCTGTCGCAATCAGGGAAAACTTGAACTAGGAAATATTTTCATATGCTGTGCAAAATTAAAGAGAATGAAGGATAAAAAAAAATAATAATAACTAAATAATACTAAATGAATAATAAAAATACTTCTTTAGATCAACGCCATCTGATTTGTATCAGATATTAAATAAAAAAATTAAATAACATTTTAATTGAATTTTTTAATTTTGTACATAAAAAACATTGTACATTATTTAAATGAGTTTTATTTATTTTGCAGTAAAATTAAAGCTCTAAATTCTTCGGTATTTCAAAAGTGTATTCTTATGGCATAGGCATATCAGATTAAGTAAAATCTAAAATTTTCACCAACAAAGATTTCAATTTCAAGCGGAATCACAAAATTTAATTTATTTATATTCTTTACACAATCAACATACAATGATATATTTCTATATTTAATGTGTTCGATTCGCAATATTTTATCATAAACGGAAAATATTGTAATGTGTCATCGTTATTGCTTTATCTGATATTCTGTTGTCAAAATATAATCTAAAACTGATGTATTAGTAAATAAAAAAAAAAGAAGTTGCCACCAGTATTTGAAACTTTAATTAGCAAATGGATCAACACATATCTTTGAAACTGTCCATAATTTAGGGTAAATTGCTCGCATAAAAGCAATGTATGTTTCAATCGACTTATAGTGATTTCTTTAGTAAGAAAATATAATTAGAAAGGAATTGTATTGTTTCTTGACTTAAAATTTAAACCAATGAATAAATTCGGTGATTATCAGCATCATAAATGCGACGAATAACATGTTAATAATAACGCGTATAAATTTCCTCAAATACTCATTTACTCGGATTTGGGATTTTCTGATAAAAAAAAATTGAAAAGAGATTGACAATGATTTTTAATCATGCCGTTTATTTTCTTTATCAGGGTAGAAAAAAATAATCATATATTATGTATACGTACATATTATATATTCCCTTCCTGGTCTGAAAAAACTTTTATTTCCATTGAGCTGTTGGAATTCTTAATTAAACTTAATTCGTTACTGACACGTTTCATGTTTTAACTATTCAAGTACTTTCACTTGCTTCGGAGTATATCTCGAACCTCTTTAGTCTGTTGAAACAGCAAATTGGACGAAATATTGCATTCCCTTTAAGCAGAATCAGCCTTTTATTTTGCACTCCGCATTCTTGTTATTAGCAAACATATGTTTTTTCGCTCTTAACCGATAAACAATTAACCTAAATTAACCGATAAAACATAATGCAAAAAATGTCTGATTAAAGACATAGAAAAATGGAAAAAATATCGTTTAACTTAAACGATATAATTCGCTCTTTTCATCTCTTGTGGACTCATGTTTATACCGAGGCAAAAGATTGAACTGAATCTTTTTTGAGGTTTCGAATTAAGACATAAACAAAGATTATACCGCAATTTTAAATTTTATGGCGAATCTTTTGACTTTTAACCTTTTAAACTTTTTAAAGATGTAAATGGACTGGAACGGAGCCAATGGGAGTATTATTCCTTTCAGTTTACTCTTATACCTTCACTATACGGTTCATGTTATATTTAGTGCAGAGAAGAGAAATAAGCATGCATTTTGGACTAATCCCACCAAAATTCGATATAGGTCTATAATTTTGATGTTATATCTATATACAAAATCTTTTTATTTTATCTAACATGCTTCTGACTTATCAAATTCGAATATGCATTTGTATACGCACATGTAGAAATGTAGTCTGCACTTTGATGAATTTGCAACATACTTACAATTTTAGCATTACAATTACACATTAATGTTCCCCCATCTATTTAATGAATTTTTAAATTATCGCTTTCATATTCTCAAAAACAGATAGATCGATAAACATCGTAGCTTTTATTTAAAATCTGATTTACAATACTGCAAACGAAATCCATCAGAAAATTTTATTTATTATGCTCATTGCATTTTGAATTGCTCAAAATTCCAATAACTTGTATTTTTTCGGTCATAGAGTCTCGAAACTGAAATTTTGTATCTTTACAATGTTTTTTCATCGTAAATTTTATATGCTGGTAAATATGAACAGAATTATTAAAATTTGCAAAATCATTAAAAAATAACGGCATACAAGTGATTCAGAAAGATACAATTTATACTTCATTTGTACTGCAAAATACACATTTTCACTAATTTGCAGTTGTTAATTGAGATTTATGTCTCTGCTATCGAGCTCAAGTGAAGAGGGCGTTCGAAGATGACCTCTGGCCTTGGAAGGGCGGCGATGGCAGAAAGGGCGACATCAAGACCACCTGGGGTGAATCATAGCCTGACGATAATCTCTCAGGTTGGTCCTTTCAAGAAGACTTTCTACACCACTAATGATAGCGGTGAAGATTTTGTTTTGCCATATTGCAGACAAAAGACTAACCAACAAAGGCGTAAACTTTCTGGATGGGTAATAATAATAATAATAATAATAATAATAAAGCTAGGGGGGTGAAAGGCCGAAATTCAAATAAAAAAAAGAAAGTAATGAAATGGGAATAAATCAGGCTTTCTTACACTTTTTCTTTTACTAATGATATATTTTATAACTAACCTCGTATAGGAATGACAGATTTTTTTTTTTGTGTATGCTCGTATGCATTCAGTTAAATAAATTTGGTTTGGAATTTTTAATATCCTTTTGAATATAACGCCTTTGAATCAAAATGTCACATTTGCTTTTTACTATTCAAGAATTTGAGGGAAGAAATAGCCTGAGGAATAAGTTAAAAATGACGAAGATTAGGTTTTAAATTAAAATAGTGAATAAAATTTGTAAAAGTATATTTAAACTTATGAAAGGCGAACAGCTAAAAATCCTTGAGATTTAAATATTGCAATACAGAGAACAAGTTATAGAGTTATTTGCAATCACACTTCCGACTGCATTTTATAAATTCCGTATGATAAACTTCTATATCCGTTTAATACAGAGATGTCTAAAACGCAGTGCCAATTAATTTTTAAAGATGTACCTAAGGACTGATTTCACTCATATTACTTTTTGTATACGTTGTATAAAGAAAATATAGCAAACGTCAAAAAATTTGAAGTCGACATTTTGATGAATCTACATGTAGACCTCACTGAGTTCGAAAACGCCTTTTTTGGAAAATGTTCGCCTGCCTGTCTACGACAAAGATAAAAAAAAAAAATGCTTCGTGCTTTAATTCTGTATACGGTCTTTATACATTTTGGTGTATTTTATATACACCAAATTTGCAGATTACTATCAAATTTTGAGTTAAATATGTTCAGAGGAAGTTGATCTGCCCGGTTGTTGGAATATGAGTTAACATGATAATTACAAAACGAAAAGAGTTAGATATATAAAAATCGGTACGCAGATTTAACATTTATAGAGTAGACAACTATCAAATTGTGAGCCAAATCTAACTACGGGCTGACTGTCTATCGGTTTGTACTTTCAGAAACAAATAACTCGATAATTAAAAAATGCAGTGATTTAAATATATCAAATTTGATATAGCATTTTGTGACTTCAAGTGGAGTTTTGCATCAAATTTTTTTGTTTAAATCGGTTGAGAAAAACGTGCTTGAAACACAAATTCGATTTTGGGATATTATTAATGCATACCAGGGATTAATAGTCAAATAACTCACCAATGATGACATGATATATTCAGCAAAAATGCCAAATTGAATCGAAAAGTTAATATTTTTTAACTATTATACGCCATAGCCATATAAAGCGTTTTCTGGCATGACAAGTTTGTTAGAGAGTATATAAGAAACTTTTGGGCAGATCACTGCTTCTGGTTATTAAGATATGGGTTTCAATAAAAGTTATTAAATAATATGTAAAAAAAGCTGCATGACGTAACATAATTCTATCTTGTCATTAAGTAAATTTATTTTGGGGAACCCTTAATATTTAACCAGTCTTATTGTACACTCAATATAATTAAATCTTAGTAAACTTATATCAAACTTATATAACTCTCTTGCAACAAAAATTTGACCTAGGATAAAAATAAAAATTTTGTTACTTTTATAAAGAAATTATTTTTGAGAGCCAATATATATTTAAAATTAAGTCATTCACTTTCAATATATATGGTTTTTATTTCAGTTGCTATTTTCACTTGATAAATTATCAAAAGGAAGATAAGAATTCGTTTCATACCTTTCATATTTGGCAATCATTTATGAAAATCAACATTATACCGATTAAAAAAAAATCGATTTATGAGAAAACTGAAATTAAGATAATAATCTTCAGTTTTAGTAAACTCTGCGAAATTCGGTGATTTAGTAGACAATCCATGAAAATGAAAAGATTTGCTATTACCATTTTTTATTCTACGCAAGAATTAGGAGGAAAAAATCATATAAGTTACTGTTATAAAGTTTTTTTACAAATATTTTTTAACAAATCAAAACATAGCCTATTTTTCAAATCAACATTTTAAATACTTGTTAAATTTAGGATGGTTCATCTGCTAATTTTAATTACTTTTCTTGCGTTTTTTTTATAATTTAATTGTCTATATTCAATTCTATATTCAATTGTCTTTAAAAAATTATAATCTATAATACTCTATGACTAATATAAGATGCGCAATAATCAAACTAACATTCTATGAATCAAGCAAAAAGAAAGTTGAATGTGAAAAAAATAAAAGAGATACATATCATATAAATTTTGTATTTAATATGATTGAAAATTAGATTATTAAATATTAACAAAATAGAAAACTGAATCGATGAAAATACATTTTTATAATAAAATATTTTTTTTATAATTTTATTTTTATAATCTCATTCAGCAAACAATCATGTACAATAATAATCAGTATTTTTTTATAGAAACTTTTATGTACTATTTGACTGTCTCATCCATATTTTGCTATTTTTATAACGCAATAAAGTTTGAAAACATAAGTGACAGATCATACAAGTGGAATGTTATATTTGATGGAAACCACCGAATACAAAATATTTGTAAAAAATCATAACATGGAAGAGCTTCAGGCGTTACAAATTTTAATAGCAACATCACAAACTTGTCAGATAATTAATTATTAAAAATGGATTATTATAAAAAAAACAAACTTAAAAACTGTTTTATATATGATATGGAATACAATAATTCATACTGTGAATCGATTGGCAGCATTTTTTTAATTTATTTATTTTACTTATATATTGATGCTTGTTTGAAAAATAAGCTAAGATCACAACATTCACACTGTTTAGATTCTTAACTTTCGGGTATTATCGCTCCTTTCTAATTAGTATAAATATTTTTTTTTCACCTTTAACGTCTTTAAATTAATTCTTGCTCAGTAGATGGAATTCTGATGGATTAGAAAACAGATAGATGGCAAAGGAATTTGATGAATCACTGAACGACATTATTCTTGGAAAATTTTTGGATATTTTGATGGTCTACCTAAATATTCAAGAAATCTATTTTTCAGAATTTGATTTTCCAATAATAATAATTGTTGTTGTTGTTTCTTATGGCACTTGCCATGGCCAAGCCCGCTGTTCGAAGACAGCCGATTTGAGAGGGAGCGCCTCTTATTTCTATACTAGCGACATCTAGGGCCACGTCACAACCCTATTTTACGGAGCTGACTTCATTCACGCATTTCATTCACTCAACCACAGATCGTAATTTAGACCTGAATCAGAGAATGATCACCCCTGATCCAGTACCCCCAGTGGTATTACTCTCGACATGGAGGACTTTGTGACCACGACAGATTTATACGGGCGCCAGCCATCCCACACACGGAGGGTCTTCGGCCGGCGGGGTTCGAATTCACAACCTACGGGACGCGAATCCGACGCTCTACCAACCAGGCTATAATAATATCTTTTACCATGCGTCCCTGCTATGTATGCATTGTACAATTTTTTTTTTTCATAATATAATAAAATGGAATTTAAACTCGCGAGAATGATTTCCCCAAAACTTTCCCGCATATTCCCTTATAACGAGGCTATCCGCTTCTGCACTTCCGTATAAAGCATTGATAAAGCCACGAACATCTTGCGCAGCTTTGGTGAACAATAGTTACGAAATGCTCATCTTTAAGGGTGAAGTTTCTTTTTTTCTTAATGAATCCAATGATACCTGACGAGATATTTTTTCTTTTGAAAATTAATCCCCGGTATGAAATTAAGGTGCTCAAAAATTGAATTTATGGTTTAGATGCGTCTTTTTCAAAAGGAATGAAACCAAAATTTGACACGGAACATCAGTTGGAGTCACAAGGTCGCATACCGATTTTCATTAATTTAAGTCATCGCATTTACATGCATGTGAAAGTACAAACCGACAAACTTTAAACTTAATGGATTTAGTTTCTGATTTTACAGGTGTCTACACTTAAATGTTAAATCTGTGAACCAAATTTTATCCATCTAGCTCTCTTCGTTTTGCATTTATTAGCTTATAATTGGGTAGGCCGACTGATATACTTCTGAATGAATTTCACTCAAAATTTGATAGAAATTCACACATTTTGTATAATAATTACATACCAAATTTCATCTATCTAGTTCAAAACGTTTTTGAGTTAACATGTTCACAGGCAGGCAGACATAATGTTAAAAATAAGATTTTTGAAAAATATGATTTAAGGGAAGTCCAAAAGGTCAATATTCGTTAAGATCACGAGTTCAATTTTTTTTGACGATTGCAATACTTTCTCTATATTTCGCATACGAGAAAAAAAAATGTGAATATCGGTTATTGCTATATAGAGCAACAAAGTAATATTGGTGCTTAATTTGATTCTACAAGAAATGTCAGCACAATTTCTATTTTTTCATGCATCAGAGGCAGAGATTTTCCGAAGGGGAGGCAGGACAAATCTGACAAGGGGGCAAGCACAATATCTCTCATTTGGCTTCAAAATAACCCATAATAATTAATTTTACATTTGATTAAAGAAAATAAAGAATTATTCAGCTTCTTTTTTATCCAGATACTGACCCATTCTTTGATTGTTAAAAATTTGCAGAGATATTTGTAAAAACATGTTGTTCTCAGTTTCTTTTACTGACTATCAAAATATCGCTAATATTTAAGCATATTTTTTATGAGACTCTTGAGATTTAATTTTAGAAATAAACATGGTTATATTTTATTCTAGGTTGTAGTATATAAATAGGAACATAGATTGCGCCAGAATAGCATTCTATGTTCCTGCAAACAAATGCATAAGAGCATTCTAAAAAATGTATAAGAACATGCATTTGTTCATTTTAAATGAACAAATGAATGTTCTTATCTTGGAATCTATTTAAAATGCATATTGAAAGGAAAAGTTTTGTAAAAGAAACTTTTTCAGAAATCCAAAATAATAATTAATAAATATTCGATGTTTCCACCAAAACATTGATTTTTCAGCGCAGTTCCCTACTTAAAATATTTGTTAAATTAGGATTGCGACAACGAGCAGAGGTGTTTCGAATCTGAGGAGAATAAGCGTGCGTACTCAACAAAAATTGACTATAGTTCGGACACGAACAATATAGAATGCTGAAAAGATACAGTGATGTTTTTTAAGAAGGCTGGAGAAAATATTTCTAAATTATTTATAAACTTATGATTTTATATAAGATATGAAAAACATTCTTATGAAATTTTTATGACTGTTTAAATATTAGATACCCCATTTATTTATTTTTCAAAATATACTTAGGCTTAAAAAAACCATTTTATTAAAAAACAATTAGATCTTGAATATGAACTCCTCTATCTTCATTTTTAGACACGCGTTCTTATGATTAAGTATTTTTTTAATTCGAAGTTATTGCAAACTAACATTCCACCCAAAAACGTGAGTTTTATCCCCTCAGTTGCATGTATTGGTTTTTCTTAACCCCTTTGTATACAATGGCGATTCTGACTCGCTTATGGAATTATTGAATTTTAAATCTGAAATCAAGTGAAAGCATTAAGTAATTTAAAATGCAAAAATCACTTGAAAATGCATCATTACCTTTAATGCCCTTATATTTTTCTAAGGATTAAAGTAACAATAATTGTCCCAAATAAGATCTGTCGTCAAATTAGGAAATTAAGTAAATCCGTATGTCAAGGAGTTAATGTGTTATTTATGAATATTCTAAAAATAACTATTTTAATCATCTTTTTACCAAGGCATCTTTATTCAAAGTCTATTAAAAATGTAGGAGCATCTGAAATTATATAGTTTTTGCCGCGAATAGTAATTGAAAACTTAAGTAAACTCTTTTAGTGTAGCTAAAAAGCTATCATACCACAAATATTTATTTATTTTTGTCGTCAACTGTAGTCGGTAATATTTCTTTAGTGTAATAATTGTAGCCTGATAAATTAGATTGCAAAAGAAAACAGATATTTTACTCTTAAATAAATTTAATTTGCAATTATACAATTTACTTACTTTATTTAGTAATTTATAATGAATTCACATAATATGGCTTCAGCAAAATAATTCTTTTTAGCATGTATTTTCACGAGAGTGTCAAAAGAAAAGAGCGTTTTATTAAATTTAGTTTAACTTTTAAGCAGATTTTAGTCAGATCATTCTCATAGTGAAATGAATAAAATAAATTTACCAATTCGTTACTGCGGAAGTAACAATTATATAAATAAGATGGCGATTAATTTTAGAACTTGAATTTGAATGATGAATTATAGAAAACAACTCTATCGTCTTATCCATGAATAATATAAAAGCATCAATTTCTCTAATAATTGCATTGAAGGTAATCGAAGTGATGAAATTTTTTCCCCATATTCTATGATAAAATCTTATCCGAAGGACAAATATTAGTCAGAAAAAATGTGACGTTTTCCTTTGCCAGCTTATTGATTATTCTACTAAATTTAGTATAAATCGAATACTGACAGAATATTATGACATTTAAATAAATTGACTCAGAATTTGGACTCGTCGACAACCATTCGCATTAAATTCTTAGTCGACCGATCAAAATTTTTTTGACCAAATGGGATATATCATATGTCTTATTCACATGTCGTCTTGTTGGTTATATTGTCAAAAGTAGTGCAAATTAAAAGCTTGATGAACGACATTTGAATCAGATATCTGAAAATCAGTGGATAGAATGTTCGACATTTGTCACATGCAGTTCATAGTCGATTGTTATAATTGTTGGCACAATGCGATATCTTATTCACTTGTCGGATATATTGCCAAATCTAGTGTAAATTATAAGTTAAAGGAACGACATTTCAATCAAATGTCTGAAAATCTGCCGATTTAACGTCTTCGGCATTCACTGCATTGAGTTCAGAGTCGAGTCGACCGATCAAAAATTGCCAACAAAATGAGCCTAATCACCTTGATATCTTATTCACTTGTTACCTTGTCGGTTATATTGCCAAAAGTAGTACAAATTATAAGCTTAATGAACGACATTTGAATCAGATGTCTGAAAATCTGCGAATTTAACATCTTCGATATCCATTGCATTCAGTTCTTAATTTGGTCTATCAAAAACGGTATCTATCTACGGATATTATTGGCTTATCGCCTTATTCATTATTTTGCCGAATAGAGTCAAAATACTTTAACCGTTACTTGGAATACTTCGACTGTTTACAGTATATTAACTAAAATGAATTTTAAATAATCATATTCGATAATGTGTAATTCCCTACAACCATCCTGAAATGATGAACACTTTTGCCGACGAAACTCTCAATCTCTAGCCGACGGGGTTGGGGGGGGGGGGGGGCAAGAGGCCTCCTTGCCCCTCTGATACCGCCGCCTCTGATCAGAGGTCTGAAGAATTTTGAATCTATCGTAGGATTAATTACTGAATAATTTATTAAGTCTTAAAAATATCGACAAATAAATAACATCTTCAAGTGCAATATTGCTTATATAAAAAAATGAAATGTAATGGAAACTGAATAATTTTAACTATAAATAAACACTTCTGCATTAATAAATGAATTAACCAACTTTTTATAAATATGCTATTTCTTTTCTTATACATATAATTACTAGTTTTTATGATGTTGTAACTTGACATTTCCACAACGTAAGTTTTTTTTAAGGACACAGTGATCATAAGAGGACCTTAAATCACTTCATAAAAAAAGAAATGTTAATGAAATCTAAAGAAGTCAGTATCTAAAATATTTAAACATTTATTTCTTTATAAATACTAATTTTTATTTAATATATATGCTACTATCAATAGGATTAATCGATTATTATTGATATAAACAAGAAAAAGTAATGAATCAATTTATCGCAATGACCATTTATCTCTATTTTTACTATTAATAAAGATAAATGTGTGTGGCGCTTTAAACCTTGAGCTACAGCTACCAAACTTGGCACATATATGCATATTTTAAAAGGTAAAAATGTGTACTATAGAACAATTTTAAAAAAATTTTTAAATTAGAATTTTAATTAATTAAAAATAAAAATGAATTTTGCTATATTTTTCTGAAAGCTTCCTAAAAAAGCTTTGCACAAAAATGAATTTCATACTGTTACGAAATCTTTAAAAAAATTGTTTGTTTAATAATACCAGTTTAAATACTGCGAATTTTTTTCTGAATTTTTGAATTGTTTAAAAAATATTCTTTTTCTAATTTCCAGCAATAGAAATTGCCTAGAAATTCAAAGTGTTTTCCATCTTTTCTTTCAATATTTAACCACTTAATTTTCTTCAGTTGTTGAGAGCTAACGAAAAAGAATTTTGATGAAGAATATGATCTGTGTAGTTTACAACACAGATCAAAATATGATGTTACAATATCGCGAAATTAAGAAAGTAGATTAACTGGATATTTATTTATGTTTTGATGTTATGAGATTATTTACATTAGAAAAATTCATATACACAATAAACAGAACTTAAATTAGACAATTAAAAAAATCATGGTTTTAGTGTCAGACAGTTTGACGACAGTTTGACATGAAGTTATGTCTAAATGATTTATCTGAAATCAAATATAACTAATATTCAGTTGGTCACCTAAAAAGCTAGCATAAAAAAAAGTGAAATCATATGAAATTAATATCCGTTACGAATTTACATTTTGGGTGATAAATTTTAGCGTAATTATTAATAATAACAGATTAATCACATTAGACACAATATAAACTTTCAATTCTATAATCTAGTTTAGGTCATATTTATCGCATTATTTAGGTTTAAGGAATTTTAAATCTTTAGTAATCAATCTAAGGAAATATTCACTAGAGAATTCACCAGCGCAAAATATTTCGAGGGCATTAGACATATCATCAACTAAAATTTAGCGACTCGAGAAGAGAAATAACATGCTCTTACCTTTCCTTTGTCTTGCTCGAATTCACAACGATTCCGGCAACCATCGGCATAAGGACCGAAGAAAAGTTGAAAATTTATTCCAGTGCTCACAAATGCCTAAACAAAGAAGAAAGAAAAAGAATGTCATAGTAAATAAATTAACATATAATAAAGTTTGATTAAAATCCAGCAAGTATGTTCTTCCCTCGCCTTTTTTTTTTTGTATATTTGCACAATACGGTGTGTTTTATTTAATCTCCTAATATAGAGAAAAAAATTGAACTTAATTGAAAATCCACTCAAATTTGATTAACATTTACAATTTTGGTGTAAAGGTCACAAACCAAGTTTCATTTATGTAACTTTTTCTGTTTTTGAGTTATACACAGAAACGGATAATTGAAGAAGCAGTAGAAATTTTTGTGGATTTAATGAAAAATTAGACACATGCATGCAGATTGGAAGTGTAGATACATTTTATATATTCATCTTATTGCCTCTTTTTTTATTTTCTCGTATACAAAATTACAAACAGAAAATGTTGTAATCATCAATAATAATAATAACAATAATAATCTATATCGATATATTGATGATTCATCACATTTCAGAACTCCTTGAGTCCGAAAAACACATTTTTGCGATTAATCTGTCTTTGAACACAATAACTCAAAACAGATTTGAGATACGTATATGAAAATTTCTTATTTGGATTTTACACGAAATTTTAAGATTTCTATCAAATTTTTAAATATATTCAGTTTAAATTTGATTACAAAATAACATGCTACAAAACGCAAAAAGCCAGATAAATAAAATTTAGTATGCAAGTTTAGCATCTAAAGTATAAATTTCTATCTAGGGTTTATACAAAAACCGAATTATTGAAAAACCGGTTTTCGAATTCATCATCCCCCCCCCAAAAAAAAAATTATATAAAATAACAAAAAATAAAATCATTATCGAAGTCAAAATATATACAAAAAAAAATTAAGGATTACATATATATATTACTTATACAAAATAACAAAAACGCAAACAAAAATTTCAAATAATATTTATATTATTTTCACTAGTTTTAATTCCTCCTAAGAAAATAGGATTTTTGGAAACAAAATATCCACTGAACAGTGGCTAAGTCTTGTTCTTATTTTGGACAGGATATTACCTGAAACTGAAAATACTCGTTCACTAGCTACTGGGCTTGATTTTATAGTTTTTATGGCATCAAATAACAAATCTAAGTTTTTTTGTTCTTTTATTCGTTGACTCAAATAATGGAAGTTCAATTTTTAGTGTTTTTTGATTTGTAAGTTTTTCTTCAGGGTCTTCAAGAAACTTCTGAATTGATTTTTCCTTCACTTCTTTTAAAAAAGCATTACTCTGATGAATCACTTCTTCGATTTGCTTTTCCCCAGAATCGGTTTTTACATAGGAATTTGGAAATATTCTAGACAATATCTTTCTAGATAACTTAATAATTTCAGTTTTTGAAACTGAAGAAAGTACACTAGATTTCTTCGCTGAACTAGAAATGTTTTATGGATTTTGCAAATACAGCAAAAGTGTAGCTAATTCTACTTGTCTTCTTTCTTGAATTCGTTCTTCTAAAGCATATAATAATTTCAAACTTATTTCAGTGTTTAAATTTTTTAGTTCATTTAACAGAAATTCAAATATACCTTCAATTATTAATAATTGGCATCTCGTCTCCCTAAGCCTTTAACTGCTAGACGAATCGGTCCCAAGACTTCAAGTTTTACAAGTTTAGGATGCTCAGCTTCATTCCACATATAAGAAGAACCAATATCATTCAATGCTAAAACAACACATTATTTTACTGTCAGAAATCTTCCAATCTTATCTTCCATATTATTCCACCTTGTTTTGTAGTCAAGAGTTAAATTCAATTCTTTTCCTTTTTCTTTTTTGATATAATTTTGAAGAATGGTGTTTCTTACTGGAGATTTTCTAAAGAAAGAATTTTTTCTAATTTGTGAAACTGATTATTTGTAATTGTCAGACAAAATAGGAATAGAAGGTTCTCGGTTACAAACATAGTAAAAAGGACCTTTATAATCGTTATATTCGTCTTCGT
Source organism: Argiope aurantia (assembly GCA_026543865.1). Lineage (NCBI taxonomy): Eukaryota > Metazoa > Arthropoda > Arachnida > Araneae > Araneidae > Argiope > Argiope aurantia. Next base: position 126,770 of record JAPMOR010029930.1, read on the forward strand.
CTTCATCTTCCGATTCCTCTCTTGAAACATTTATTCGGCTTCAACTAATTTTTACATACTAATATGAATTCTTTAAACCGATTTTCTTAATTTAAAAACCGGTTTTCAAATGTGACAAATTTACTTTAAAAAACCAGTTTTTTAAAACCGGGTTTGAAAAACCGTCAAATTCTATTTCTACCAAATTCTGAACGAAATCTGGTTTTGTCTAAGATTTACAATTTTATATAGGAAGGGGATAACAACATTATGAAAAAGTTTCGGAGAGACCATATTTGCTGGCTTATTAATGAAATTTTTATGATCGCATTTTTCGAGATCGGCGGAATTTGAAGGAATGATGCGAAAAGTAGATAATTAAAAGACATTGGAGAATACAGCTTACTACTTACTACTTCCGTGTATCCTTCTCTGCATGCTGCTTTGAATTTCATTCGTCTTTCGTCAATGGGCCTGTCCTTGTGGCCAGTATACCTTACCTGTAAGCAAGAATGATAAAATAATTTTCGAAACTCAGAAAAAGGAAATAATTTAACTATAAACAAATTTCTTAAACACATTTGTATTAAAGTATTTAGAAAAGGAATTCTAATTATTTTTATTATTTAGTGTATTAAATCTTTCACCTTATAAATTATTATCTACATTTTATAAAACTTTGAAATCATTTTTTTCTCTGAAATTCATTCTCATGCAGCATTTTTATATGGTATTAAAACTTAATTGAAGGAATAACTAAATTTAATTAATATTTAATGGTTGAAAATGTAAAAATAATGGGCTATCACCGAGAATTTGCCTAAGGGTACAAGATTTCAAAACTTTAAAATGAAATGAAAATTCTGTCATAAAATTCTATCTTTACAAATATGCAGCAAATCAAATGTTATAGAAATATTTCAAAATTACAATTTGAAAAAGAAAATTATAGACAGAGTGAATCTAAAATTGCCTTCAGTCGTGTATAAATTGTACCAAATAATATTTCAAAAAATGTGTATGCAAAAAAAAAAAAAAAAAATGTATATAACAGAGAGAAAGCCACAAAAGTATGTCAATGATATAGCTATTCTCAGGACGCTTCGTAGCTTTTTTTAAAATTAAATAAGGGGCCAAGAATAAGACCTTTGAATACCAATCTTTTGAAATCAGAAAAGGCATTAAAATTTTTTCCTTTTTTCCACAAAAAAGGGTAGAACTATCTCTGGAATTTCTCAAACAGTAACAAAAATAAATCCTTCATTTTAATAGCTAGCATATATCTTACTATATATATTTTTGAATGAGGAAAAGAATTGCTGAATTAAAGCCGGCAAGCTTTTAATTAAAAAATTTACAAAGCCTTTCTTAGTAAGCAACTTGCCAAATTTAGTAGTTATAGGACCAAAATACATCATTTATGTTTTATTTTTATTTTTATTTTGATTGCTGAATAATGAGTGTCGCAATGAGAAGATAGCATGTCGGCTTATTTAGCATTTTGAAATCATTTAAAATAGGCGATACGGAAATTTGAAATTTTTTCATTTTTCTCAATAAAATGATATCTTTGATTCTGATGATTTCTTTCTTAATTTATCTAATAATGTTATTTTCTCAGGTTATTTTTCTGTTATTTTATGGAGAATTCATTTAAGAAAATTAATTATTTATATTTTGGGTTGGGGAGCAATGAAACCTAACTGAACTAGCTATTTTGAAAAACAACTTAAAGGTCCTTTTCCCTTCATTTTTTTTATTTGAGTAATCATTAAATATCTACAATGGATTTATTCATGGAGTTAGTGCAAATTCAAAACAGAAATTATTTTCAGAAACAGCTTTCAGTTCTAGTGTTTGCTTAGATTGTCTTCGAAGATTAACGAATGTTGCGATTGCATATAGAGCATCATAAATTTTACGTATCAATACTTTACGTAATTTAACCCCTCTTTTCTTTTTGATACTATATATGTGAAAAAATATAATAAATTCGGAAGTAAAAATGGATAATTTTATTCAAAATAAAAAATATAGATAAATTCTTTTAATGAAAAAAAAATTTATTCGTTAAGATCATAAAAATATATAATAATTTCTAATCAAAACATATCAAATAAAAGTATTGTTTCTAGTGAAAGTCAAATGTCCAGTGCTTTGAATAATGTTGTTTTAAAAATAAGTTTTCCTTGTCATATTCTTGCTTCCATTAATTTTTAAAATAAGTATATTTTCTAATTTCACATTTCATCTTAACCTCCATTCTTCTTGTTTATAATGAATGAAAAGTTCTTTTTTAAATTTATCTCACATAAATATGAGAAAAAAAGATATATTTTTATATTAATTGTTCAAAATTATTAACTGTTAATCTAAAATTCTAAATTTACGAAGGCACGGAACTAATGCGGAAATTTTAATTAAAATGTTGAAAGCGAAGAAATATTAGACCATTAAGAATTTTTACCTTTTTCACCTTTTTAAAAAGATATGATTGAAAAAGAAGATTACGCGAATGGGAAACATGTTTTTATATGAATGTCAATGTTTATAAACGACAAAGGATGATAAAATAACCGTTTATAATATAAAGATATAAATAGGAAATTTACTTTCTCACTAGAAGTTAAAAAAATGTAGACCAACAATCCGGATTAATAATTCTGACTTGAATGGAAAACTTGAATTTAATAGATAATTGAATTATAGATAAAGTTTATTTCTTAGAAAAAATTATAATATATTAATTTAACAGCTATAAAATCATGATAAAAATGCTAGCTTTTTAAAAATTATTGATGCATTTATTCAATTATTAATGATTCTTTTCATTTTCGCCTTTTAAAATTGTTTTCCTATTATTGATGATTTTAAAGATTGCAGAAAATGATTTTTAATGATTACAGGAAATGATTTTATGTTATTTTCAATTATTATTGATTTTTTAAATTCATTTTTGATTGATTTTTTTGTGGACTCATTAATATTCTGCTGTACGATGAAACCATTTTAATAGATTTCGGTTAAAAGTAGAAATGACGGGTGAAAACTGATTTTGAAACAATTTCAGAAAAATATTGTCAGATATTTTAGTATAAATACAATGGGATACACTTTTATAAAATCACATTTACTGGAATTAAGTTTAAAAAATTACATTTTGATATTATGCCTACTGTAATAATGCAGTTTCAATAAGTGAAAAGAAAAAATAAATCGTCAAGAAAGGGATGAGCAATAGAATATGTTTAAAGGAAATACGAAGATTATTTTATTGCACTTTTATCTGAAATTTTCTACAATCTACCTTACTAATTAAGAATCGTCATACAAACCTCGTTGCTGAAATTATTTTAATATTATTAAAAATGCTTAACATTTTTATGTAAAAATCAATAATAATACTTGATTTACAACATAGTAAACTTCAGTTTGCAGAAAGTTTCTCTGTTTTTAATGATGAAGCAGAATTTAATGGAAGCTGTCTCCATAAGAAATAACCCCAATTTAAAACCAAAACGAAGTTTTTATATAATTCGTACTAATTTAAAAATTAATTCAATTTCTGACGTTTCTTTTATATGAATATGAATAATGGTTTTTTATGATTATGAACAATACGAGTTTGCTCTCTATTGAAAAATTTCATTTCTTCTCATACCCATGTTAATTTGAAATAATTTATGTATGTAAATCTTTTATTTAATAATCTTGCACTTTACATTTCTTCACGTTTTGCCGAACACAGCAATAATCCTCAAGCATTCTTTCATACTTGAATTATATTTCACATGTCTTTAATTAATTAATAATAAATAGCTATTAAACATTAAGAAAACTTTCTCAACAGGACTCTAAAAATTCATTGCATGCACATACTTTTTTTTACATACTTTATATTTATTTCATTTCTATATTTCGTAAAATCATTTTAAGTCCGAAAAAACAAATGATTCCTCATTTACTCTTTGTATGAAGTGCTTTCTTTAGAATGATTGAAAATAGCGGTCAAAAAAAGAATATGTGTTAAATTATTTTCATTCCATTATTTTTCTCTTAGTGATAGCATAAATCAGATCAATAAAAAACATTAATAAAGCAAACAAAAAAAAGCATAGCAGAAGGCGTAATTGTTGAGCATTTTCTATAAAAATTACAGTAAGAATAATTTTTATGATTAATAATTTAATTATTATTTGTCAGCAAAATCTTTCTCAAATTCATCTTAAATAGCATCTGGTAACACATTAATACTTTTTATTCTATGGAAATATGCCTTCACCAATTAAAGTAAACTGAACTGAAAAAAAATGCTTTTTTATTTTTTATCGGGGAAATAAATAGGAAAAATGAAGAAACAATTCTTTAAAAATAAATATCTTTAAAATAGTATAACAAGGACATTTCTTACATTTCATTCGCAGTAGTTAATTTCTCGTAGGTAAAAATAATTACGAGGAAATATGAATATTAAAATACATTTAAATTTAAAATGTCTTTTTTCAGCAGCTGATATAATATTTTTAAATAAAATTAAATTTGGTATTAGGGAATATTTCTTAAACTTCTAATCGCGATCTCCATAGGACAAGAGTTTTAATTTCGGAAGTCAGAATGATTATTACAAAAAAGGTTTTAGAGAATTTTGACATAATCAGGCATAAAGAATAAACAGTTTTTAACTTAAAAATTTTAATTATCTTCAGTTAATTGTTTGATTTTAGTATTTTATTTCTTTACTTTTACGTACATTTGAAGCTATAAAAATACATTACCTCTTTAAATTCAATGAGAAAACTGTTTCAGATAGAAAAAACAAGCCGCCAATGTAAAAAGGTTGAAACCTTGTAATAGACACATTTTAGCTACAGTAAAACCTTATTATATCGTTCATTAGTAAGTTGTTTTGAACTGATCTTGTTTCATTTCTATCCATTTCAAAGCTTGAGGAAAACTTTGCAATACCGTAGTTAGTCACTATTACATTGTTTAAAACTCCAGAGGAAAAAGTTACCAGGATATAAAATCAGTTCAAAATTATTTGATTGAATACAAAATAAAATTTCACAAAAATCGCAACTAGAAGAATTTATTTTAAAAAGAAATCAAAATGTGAATACTTTTTAGTAAACTTCCCTGAAAAACCAAATAAACTCCAGTAAACTTTCTAGTAAACAACCAATAAAACCAAGGCGAACAATGGCAATAAAATAACCATCTTAATTTCGATTTAATGCGACAAAGCGATCCAAATTATCATAATGATAGTACCATTTTAAATTCTCCATCTTAAAAATTCAGGAAGAAATATTTATGTATGATTACTCAAAAAAGAATATTGCATTAAAAGTGCTGCAACAATCATCGAGTGTTATTCAGTAATTTAAAAAAAATTCAAAAAATTCTAAATACTAGTGGTATCATTCAGAAATTAAGAACATAATAGTATATAAAACGACGTCATTAACCCTTTAGTGAAATTGTATATATAAATATCATTGAAATGAATACTTGTGTATTTATATCGTACAAACATATCTATTTCATTTTGAATCTTGTTTTCACACTGTTTTTCGAACGACCATCTAAACAGGCATGATCTTATGTAAACCTGTTGACTCAATAAAAAATACTTCTCTAAATTTAGATCAGAACAACTTTTCGAGCAGAAAGGGGCCGTTAAATTTAAACTCTGTAATTGAGATATTTTACATTTGATTATTAAAAAAAATTACCTCGCTTTCTCGACTCAACTTTTTAAACAAATCATCGGATTCAAACTTTGCTTTCTGATCCACAACCACCCTCGGCATGTTCACAAGGAACCTGGACACGGATTCGAAAGGCAGCATCCTCGGCTTCAGCAATCACATCCCTCAGTGCTCCGTCAACTCGCTCTCTCTGATCGCCCTTCACTTCTTTGATTGGGCGTCACGCACGAGTGGTCCTTCTCTGTCATTGGCCTCATGACATCAGAGGGAGGTGTTGTAGGTGTGGCCGTAAGTCGATAGGGGGCGTCGCTGATGACAGAGTTACTCAAATAAAGATGATGGATGTGGATCATGTTTACATAATACCGAGAGGTTAAAAGCCTATAACTGGTTCAGGTAGGAAGTCATTCGCAGTTAACTCTGGATTAAGAAACCGTAGAGATAATAGCAGCTCAGTAGTCAACAGAAGAGAAAGCAACTATTTTAAAATAAAAATATAAAGGAAGAAAGCATATAAATTAACGAAATTCTGATTTATATTTAAAACGCTTTTGAAATTTAGATGTTTAGAAATATAAAGTATATTTTGGTACTTCATACAACTTAAATAACTCACCAACTAGATTATGAACTCAGTAAAATGAAGAATAAAGTCATTCATAATTTAAAAGGTACGGAAAATACGCATCATACTGAGCAGCAAAATGTAAAACAGTGAAAAAATATTGAAAATACAGAAACATTATATTGGGTTGTTCGGAAAGTAATATCGTTTTTTCCCGACAGAGGATTTAATTGTATTTTTTTGCACCCAACTTCACATTTAAGCCGTATAATTTTTATATGCTTTGAGAGCTCATATAGCAAGGCTTGTGTGTGAAAAATTCCAATTAACTCTACGAAGTAGTTTTTGGTTGGTGCCCTTTTAAATATGGAGAGCGATAAGCAGCATTTTCGACATATCGTACTGTTTTACTACAGAAAGGGTAAAAATGCTGTTCAAGCCAGAAAGAAATGGACCGATGTGTATGGAGAAGGCGTGTTGACAGTACGCCAGTGCCAGAACTGGTTCGCTAAACTTTTTAGACGGTAAAACCTTCACCTCAAATGAGGAGGTCAAAAACCACCTCGATCCGTTTTTTGGCAGCAAAGACCAAAAATTTTATGAGCGTAGAATGATGCTACTACCAGAAAGATGGCAAAAGGTGTTGGACAAGAACGACCAATATATAATTTAATAAAGTATTTGTTTATTATACGAAAACTGTCTTTCATTTCCAAAAAAAAAAAAAAAAATGAAATTACTTTTCGAACAACCCAGTAATTTAAAAAAATATGCAAAAATATAGTAAGTGAATACATGAATATGAATAAAACATACATGAAAACACATGTATAAAATATATGAAAATAGAAATTTAACACAAGCACGCACACACACATAAACTTATTTAGGTATGCAATAAATTGCATTTATACACGACTTAACATTAAATCCTATTTTGCATTCTTCTCACAAAATTTAATAGCTGTAGCTTCAACTGTCTCAAACTGATTTTTTTTTCTTCAATACTGCCTTGTTAATTTCTTTCTAGCGGCTCTTTAGTTTCACTTCTATGAGGGGGAAATTCTCTTCCGTATTGATAAAAGTTTTGGACGCTTTGTCAACTTTTTCCTTTTATGATTTCAGATCGCTGGAAACAGGCTCTTGCATTTCCCTTAAAGATAGTTATGGATTGAATAATTTGAAATAACATGGAAAATTGCTTTAATTTACAGTTTTTTCCCTTCATTTTAAAATTTATTAAGACCTTAATAAAAATCAATTTTGGATTATCATCTATGACTACGTATCTTTTGAATATTTCTACACTCGTAACAAAATTCTCTTCTTTATAGATGCATATTTTCTCCTATAGAGAAAATTTGCTCCTATCCTACTTATCAGTTTTTTTTTTCCAAATTAAATTTTGCAATATAGAAACATTTACATCAATAAAAATATATCATCATCGCCATCTAACCAAATTTCAAAATCCCGAAGTCCGTGTCTACATATCCAAACTGCAACCATCGTGTTAGTTCAAAGTAGATATAGTAACTAAAACTGAAAAGATATAATAATTAATGTACTGTTAGATGTAATTGCAAAAACTGTCTGCAATAATTAAGACTGAATCCAATCTTGCTATAATTGTTGGAGTCTGCGGAAATGGATCGATTTGCCGATTTTATTGAAGTGACATGAATTTCTTGAATTCAAGGCTCTTAACCTCCGGACATATCAGGTTAATGGAATATGGCACGATAATTAGATGACTTAGTAAGTCGTTGTGCTTAGAAAATGAAAGGAATTATTTAGGAAATTAACTTATTACTAATAAATCGGGAAAAATAAAGAAAAAGAAGAGCGATTTTATATGAATGTGTTTCGATAAATTCGATCCAGAATCAAATCAAGAAAGTGAATCATTAATTTTTTGTGATAATTGTCTGCATTATAACATCCAATTTTAATCGATCGATTCGTACTTGAGTTTAGTATAAAAAATTTTCATTTGAGTTCCAGAGAGTGAAGTAATATAATAACTAACTGATGTTTCCTAGTTTGTAACCCTTCCTTGCTTACTATTGAGTGTATTCTTAGCTTACTCAGAAGCATATTATAAGCCAGCTTTCTTTGCTGACCTTTCCTTAGCCGATAGCTGAAAAAATACGTTGTTTAGTATCTGTCAGGGTGTCCTACAAATTTCTTTCATACCATGGTAGGAATGAATTTAACTGATTATGTTTATATAAAGATACATAATTATCTATTAATCGTCTCTGGTACCGGTTTCAATAGTTCTTGAATTTTCGTTAGTTGGCAAAGTCTTTTATTAAACTTCTGGTTATATGGATAACCAAAGGAATTGCTTTAAAACAAGGCAATAGTGCAAAGAATCCTGGAAACGTAATTTGAAGCATTTTCGGGAGTGGTACTAAGACGATTATGATCACCCGCAATAGGTTTAAGAGATTTAGAGCTAGGAATTGTGACTTGAAAGAGGAAGATCGCAGTGGCTATCCAGTAATCATAGATACGAATTTTATCAAGGTTATGATGTTTGAAAATCCACCATATCATGTGTGCAAGATAGTGGATACCATTAACATTCCCAGGATAAGGTGCATAATTACCTCACCAGGATGGGATATCTAAAACAACGTGAAATTTAGATTCCACTCCCATTGACAGAAACCGGCATAATGAACCGTTCTACGTTCGATTTACTTATATTAAAGAACTCCTGTCAAATAGAGGTTTACCAATGAAGATGAGTCACGAATTTTGTATCAAAATGTGTATAGAAAGTGCAATTGATCAAAAGACAACATACTTTCAACTGTTGCAGGGTTCAGATTTCATCTGAAGAAAGCCCCCCTCCAATTTTTATTTGTTAATTTGATGAGACTGGAATGATATAGTCTACTAATCCTCCAGGTCAATCTACTATTTCTGCTCAATATTGCAATCAGCTTGATAAAGTGAAAACCATTATACCAGAAAAGCAATCAAAATTGGCAAACCGACGAAGCGTCGTTCTTTTTCTTACTGAAATGGGAAACTGCATATTGCATTGGTTTTAAGAGAAAAGCTGTTGCAGGTTGATTGGGATGTTCTATCAATTCATTCGCATTCCCCAGATTTTGTATCATATCATCCAATTAATTGTTCATGTCACTTAAAGATTCTTGCCATAATATACGGTTATACTTGTGCTTAAAATAAAAACGCACCTGGAGAAATATTTTGCAAATGAGTTCGAACAGTTTTGAAAGGGGACAATAATGAAGTCTTTTGTGAGATGGAATAAGGTAATTGAAAAGAACGGTACGTAAGAAATGCACAAATCAACCGTAAACAACAAGTATCGTGTATTCATTTCGAATGGGAAAAAAGTGGAGGGAAGATAGTTAGGGGAAATCCTGATACTTTTTATTGTCTTATTTTTGTTATGTTATTCCTAATTTTGACTGAGAGTTTGATGATATTTATAGTTTTATTCCTAATTTTACTTTTGATTAAATATTTTGAGATTCCTGAGTGTGAAATTCTCGTAAACTTCACATACAACACTTTTATATTTATTGATTAAATCATTTAATAATAATCAATTCTCCAATAATAAGAAATCACCTTAACAACTATTATATAGATTTAAGAGCATACAGCAATTTTTCCATTATTGCAATAGAAAAATGCCGCAGCATAGAACTAATGTTTGCGTATGGATTATTTTATACATGCCAATGATATAAGATCTGATTTATCCTTAATCTAAATTATTATCAATGATAGTGATTTTACCCTAAACACATTCTTATAATTATAAAGCATTAAGAACTCCCTTTTTTATTAAATTTCCTTTAAATGAAATGTTAAATTATCCACGGAAAAAAATAATTCGTTTAATTATTTCTGATATTTATAACAACAATAAAAAAAAGGAAGAAAGAAAAAAAAATAAAGATATATATATAAACAAAGAAAACCCATGAAAGAGAGAGAGAGAAAATTGCTATGACTGACAAGCTAAGGGGCAAATTTAAGAAAAAAAGATCTTAAAAACATGCATTCATTGATGTATATAACTTTTTATTCTGTCATTTATAATTCGTTATTATAAATTTTATAGAGTAATTAATTTGTTTCAAAACCACTATCACGTGCCACTACCTGTGGGGAATCAAAATTTAACTAAATCAATCGTTAACTGACAGTTCTGAAAATATTAAAATACTGTACGATTATTAAATGCATTTAAGTGAATAAAATTTGAAAATTATAGCCCAAAATTATGTGTATGAAAATCAGTTACAGAATACTAATAAAATTAAATATAATTACATAAAAAGTAAATTAATCAAGAAAATTTTAAGCTATTACTTCTATTTCTCACTCCGGATATGAGCAATTTTTGGTGGAAAACGATTGTTTCTTTTGCAGTGGTTCACACATGGGCGATGAAGAGCTAAACAGTAAAGGATCCAATATAAATTAAAAATGGCAACGTATCCTTTTTAATCAAAGACAGATCCCCCCCCCCCTTCTTTTTCTGTTTCCTAGATAGCTTTATTTCTATAAGCAATCACTTTTATTTTATGAAGATATGCATATTTTTTATTTTTATATGACATAAAAATTTTGTTGCTCTTTATACATTGTGATTCGCTGAGTTTTATATTTTTGCTACTTGACTTTTAACAGAAAGGTGGAACTTTACGGCATAAATATCCAAAGCAAGGAAATTTCTTTTGTTGAAATTCTTTCTGCTTTTGAAAACGTTATATACAAACATTTTCATTAGTTAGTTATTGTTCTTTAAAGCGGCGAAGTTTTACCTTTTTAAATCATTATAATTTTGCTTTTATTGATAAAAACCATATTTTATGATTATCATATTATTTAATTTTTATAATTAATTGAAGTAATCTTTGTTACTAATTAATAAGCTTTGAATTCAATAATTCTATATTTATATTAGAAATTCGAGTACATAATATTTATTAAAATAATATTGATTATTATATAAAAGAAAACTTCATAGGTTTTTCCTCAGCATTACACTGAACATTACCACTGAATAAATAAATATTATTATTATTAATATAGCATTGACGATATGACAAAGCTCAAAAGGCGAATTGACTTAATGCTAAATATTGAATAAAAAATTTGAATTGCATAAAATGATTAGTAAATAACGGAAGAAAATAATAATGAATATCAAATATTTTTTTCTAATCTTATCGATGCATCTTCCAATTTTTCCTCGTCTGTTGTACAACTCCATTTTTTTTAGAAACCATACAATCTTTTAAGGCTTAATTCATGAACTCTCTTTTTAAGATGTGAGCATGAATAAACTTATCAAAGTCGAAAAATTGTATAGTAAAATTTTTAAAAACTTAAAATAGATATCAAATTCTGATAAATCTAAAAAAAATTCATGTTTTTTATGATGCAATAAAGATGTAAAATCAAATAACATTTAATTTTTCATATTTTTTTACATATTTAAACATATTTATTTCATTTTTTACATTTTTATTACATCACATTATATACACTTGTTCCTTAAATTAAAAGATAACATTGTTTCATAAGAAAAACGAAGTTATAACATATTTTATGTTAATAAATAGAAAGTATATATAAGTCTAAAGCAAAAATATAACTCGAAAAATAGTGTTTATAGAAATATACATTAAATACAAAAAAAAAAAAAAAGACAAAATTCATGAAAAATGAGCAAAGTGATCAGAAAAATGTGCTGACAATTTCTTTTATTAAAGCTAGTAAAGTATAATACGACTTCTCATTGTAATGCCTGCATAGTATGCAGGCATTACAATGTGACAACAATACATTACAATGAAGTGCATAGCTTCGGTTGCGCGCACACTTTATCATATATAATCAAGAGAATTCATGATAAGTTCTCACATTCCTGTTTATGCACCAAAAGAAGGCCATTTGTTTTGGTGCATAAAAAGTATCAAATAAACCATATGTCTTACAAATACATCCCATATATGTTCAACAGGATTAAGATTGACTGAGAATGCAGACGCAAGATTCGATGTACACTTTCACTTTTAAGAAAATAGTCATTTCACAAGGCAAGATAACATCGGACATTATCGTCTTTGAATACGAAACAATTTCCAACAGCATTACGAAAATAGCTTACCTCAGGATCTAAAATATCCTTTAATTAAGTTTGTGCATTTACAGTTCTCTTTTCCGAAATTTAAAATGTTGCTTGCGTAGTATTATTCAATATCCCCCGGACCATATCAATATTATCTCTGTAATGGGCCGGCGTCCTGGCATGGGGGTAGCGCGTCTTCCCCGTGATCTGGGCGTCCCGGGTTCGGGCATGGTTGTCCTTCATTTGTTCTATCTGTGAGATGTGTGAATGTGCCCCCCTTTAAAAAGCGGCTGTGCAAGCGAATGTGATGCGTGAGTAGCAAAATCGTACTCTTGGCCCTCGTTGGCGCTACTAAAATAAGAGACGTTTCCTTTCTGTTTAAAATCGTTGATTTCAAATCAGCGGGCTTGCCTGTGGCAAGTGCCATCAGAAACAACAACATCTCTGTAATGGTTCAGTTCCAAGAGATTGGCGGAGGAATCGGCAGTTCTGCAGATGAACAAATCAGATGAATAAATATAATTACCGGTGATTATTCATAATCACCACTAAATCTATCAGTGATTATGAATAATCACAGGTAATTATATATAATCACCAGTTTATTGCCTTTACTGTAATGTATATATGTATAAAAAACTGTTTGAATCCTTCAACTGCACGTTTCAACATATTTCAACTCTGTTCATCAGTTGATATGTTCGAGATACCTCTCATATTTCTAGCTTTTATTAAAAATATCTATGGAACAGGTCTAATTGATTTAAAAGCAATCACAATAGTTTAACCATCTGATTACTGTCTTAGGTGGGGGGCTATTTATTTCCTGTGTTTACTTATATCATATGTGCCGCTTTGATATTGATCATCCTATACTTCTTTTTAACTGTTATCTTCATATAAGGCACCTCATTTGCAACAGTTTTGGCTGATAAATAGAAATAAATATCAAGAAAAAAAGGGATTTGAATGACATTTCCAATTTCATAATATCTTTTTTCAGAATTTTTTAATAATGTTTTCGGCAATTTCAAATTTATTACATTACCAATTTCAAAACATTATCGATTTCTCTGATTTCCACTCAAATATCCTTTAAACGTTTTCTTTGATACATATCTTAAGCTATATTAAGAGAAAAATTAAAGTGATTCTATGAGTAATTTTTATTGCATTTTCTGTTCTTTTATATAAATTAACACGTTTGCCAAGTAATCAAATATTTGCATATTCATCAAATAATCAATAAGCCTATTTCTCATGTTTAGAAATTAAGACAGCTTCTTTTATTCATTCACAATTTATATTTGTGTGAAAAAAAAAGTTTGTTTTTTTAATAATCAGATACCAGTATATAAGAAGAAATTGCAGATAGAGTGAAGTAAACATGGTTTTAATAAAAATGGAAAATTCTGAATACAAGTAAATAAACTAAAACTTTGATTATTTTTATTATTTAATGACATGACATTTTTATGAAATTAGAAAAATGGAAATGATGTATCAGTTCTGGATAATAATAATAAAAAAAATGTTTACTTCTGAATTCTTAAATGTTAAATGCGTTACAGTTTGAATTTTGAAGAGACTTGCTATTTCGTGACGTCGTTTTATTTCATTTTTAAGAAGCAGGCATATGTACAAGCGATGAGCACACAGAACAACACAGAAAAGGAATGAGGAAAAAGCTCTTGGACATTTTACCCCTGGTCTTATATAACCTATGATTTTGATAGGGAAAACATTTCTTCATAGTGCTAATATATTACGAGATTTCGATAGGGATTTTCGTTACACGCGCGGAGAAGGCAGGGGAAACACGGGGAGATTTAAAAAAAAAAAATTGCCTCATGAGAGGTATTTTGCCTCTTCATGTGGTGTGTGGGAAAGTTAGACTTTTAGCTGATTCAGCAATTTAACAAAGCTTCTCTTGAATTAATTAAGTAGAGACAGTGGAATAGGATCACGAAATAAGAGAATATTTTAGAATAAAGTTACTATGGGCTAAATTAAGATAAAATCTTGAAAATTAATTAAATTGAAATTAGAGTCAAAATATCGTTATATATATATATATATATATATATATATATATATATATATATATATAAAGATATTTTTTAAAAAAATTCAGTTGAAGCAGACTTAAATACCTTACTTTTCAAGTACCAACTTTTATTCTAGCATTGAAGTTTAAAATATGGTATCCTCAATCATGCAAATAAAAAGAAATGGACATGTATTCTGAAGTGACAAATATCATTTTTTCCATCAGGATCTGTGCTGTCATATGCAAGTTTTAAATTGATTTGATATCTTTCTCAGTATTTATTATTTTCTTGGAAACAACAAGCGTTGGAGCTGATATCCCATTCTCATAATATCTTAGAAAACAAAAATTGGCTATACTTTTTATGGGAAACACTCGGCAATTAAGGATTTAAATATTCCATGCTGGTTGATCATGCTTTAAAGTGAAGGATAGTTATAATATTTATGCTTAATGCTTCGAAAAAATTAAACTTTCTAACAAATTAATTATTAGAAAATTAAAACCTAAATAAGTTACCCGGAATGATCATATAATCCTACTCCACATAGAGTAAAACATAGACTAATTTTGCTTGTTATTTATCGGTCAAATCTTGTAAATCTTTTGGAGAAAGAAATATAATTTCTGATTGATGATTTCGTTAATTCCAGAATTAAAAACAGATCAAAATTATTTTACTATAACAAACAAAAAATATTGTCATCATTGTCTATAACTGTATCGCCCACAATCAACCCGAAAATTTAGAAGAGATCGAACTTGTTTTTTTCCCTACAAATGTCACTTCACTTTTTCAACCTTCAAATCAAAGGATAATTTGTAGCATTAAACGATTGTACTGAAAAAAAATGCAAAGAATTTGATAAAAGCATTGCATAGGAACGAAATGTTAAAAGTGTCAGTTTTAGATGTGATTCACTATGCACTTGAAAGTTAGAATTTCGTTTCATCATAAATTGTTTCGAATTCTTTTCGACACGCAGGGTTCATAACAAACGCAGAATCATAAGAAATCCTCAGCGAAGAAGACATCATCTACCCGGAAACATTAGACACTATGCTACAAATCGCAAATGAAAAGTGGTGCAGGGTTAATGACGTTAATGTCTTTGTCTACACTGATAACGGCATAGGAATCTGGTCACAAGCGATTGTAAACGCTTCGACATCTGAATTTTTAACAGTGTCGAGCGTACTGATCAAACCTCAATCAACAAGACAGAAACAAGCAGACCTCAAGAAAGTTCGACAGTACCTTACATCCATTCAAAGTATAACAGAAGCAGAATTTAAAGCCTTAAATATATTAGAAAAGAAAGTTTATTTCCTCCAAACAGCACTTTCATCAATCAACAGTGTTGGATTATTTTAATGTACTAAAACCATCAAAAGAGAATAAATTGTAGTAACTATGAAAAATGTGTGTGGGTTTAATTTTCTATTTATGCATTTGCATGTATTGATTTTTGAAAATCTTGTATTTATCACGAATATTATAGCAATTTCAGCGTACTTTTTTTAAAATGCAAAAATTCCTACTCCGATTAAGACGTCAAAAAGATTTGTTCCCTGGAGTGACGACTTCAAGAGCTTTTATTGTATACTTATCCTTGCATTTTTTAATTTATTCCCTGAAAAAAAAAGGAATGGTTTAATACATGCTTCATCTATCCATCCATGCTTAAGTCCTTTTTTAAAAAAAATGGTATATTTTCTTCTCCAAATTTGAAGACTTCTATTTTCAGTGGTGACAAAACTGAGAAATTTTTCTTCAAATTATAATTTTACAAAATCTTCCTCACAGTTATTTGGTTTTTAAGGGAAATATCAGATCTAAAATCAGGCATAAATATTTTAAATTTTATACAAACAACGAGAATCAAAATCAACTGCCATAAAGCTTTTTCTCACAGAAATTTTGCTACGCATTTTACACAAATTATGTTGGTTTTTATGGCAACTAAAAAAATAATATATATCAAATCTTCATTGAGAAAAATCTTATTTGTTTTCTATTTCATCCTTATTATTTAATTTTTACAACGGAAAATATTTGGAGTTGTAACTAGTAAATGACAAGATATTCTTTACCAGTAGCATGTAACAAAGTAGTTAATAAACATGAGTAGAAATATAACAATGTTTAAGTTTTAAGGGTACTAAATGTTTTAACATAACGAATTGACTTCAAAATAAAGAAAACCAAGTCTATTTTAGCTGATTAAAATCTGGCTTTGAAGTTACATGAGCGATTTTTGGATTTTCTGCAATCATGAAACATGATCAGATGAAACTGATGCATACTTCTATTATAAAACTTTATATTACTTCTATTATAAATACTTCTATTATAAAACTTCCACACTGCAACAATAAGATGATGGCAGTTAATATGGACACTATGGATCGAAGATCATATGTTATTAATTATGAATGTAATATTATACATGCATTTACAAGTATCTTGTATTAATAAAGCATTATAGAATAAATTTGTTAGATTTGTAAAAAGGGTATGGAATTTTTTTGGTAAAATTCCTTTCTAATATCTTGCAGTATTTGTTGACTATTACAAACCCAGAATTTATGCTTTAGGCTTCGTTATTTTTAGTTTCTATGAATATTGTTGAGACCATTCCTTACTCTAGAAATTTCAAAAAGATAGACATCTCATTGGACAGCTAGCCTTAGGTCAAAATTCTTCCTGGTAGTTATTACTTTTCTTTAATAGAAAAGAATAGCACATCAAAATTTTATTTTAAAGAACGAATGTGTAGATTGAACACTGTTTTTCATTCTTCAAATGCGCCTATTTGCTATAAAATGTGTTTATAAATTACATAAGTGTTCTTTTACTTTCTCATATATGAAGTACATAAAGAGAAAATATCGCAATCGTCGAGAAATTCGACGGATCTCCATGTTTCAAACATCTTTGAGTCCGAAAACCACATTTTTGGCATAATGTCTGCGCGTCTGTGAACACAATTATTGAAAAACGCCTTGAGCTAGACGGATAAAATTTGGTTTTTGAATTTAACATCAATTTTATTGATTTCTACCAGACTTTGAATGAAATCCACTTACATGATATCTTTTTATTCGGCTGTTTACTTACAAGAAAACACGATAATTACAAAATAAGAACTTTATCGGTAGTATTTATAACATAGGTTTAGAAACTAAAATGCCGATCTGTATCTAATTTAAAAACAAATCCATTAAGTATTTGACGTTTGTACTTTCACACACATGTAAACGCGACACCTCAAAAACGCAATGATTTAAATAAATGTAATTTGGTATGTGATCTTGTGACAACAAATGTATTACTGTATCAAATTTTGGTTTCAATTGGTCGGACAAGAAAGGCGTTCAAAATATATATTCGATTTTCGGGTACTTGTATATAAACAACATATAACAGCAGAAAATGTTTCCAAAGAACTTCGAAAGGAGCCAGGTACTTGATATTTCGAAACACTGCATGCAACATCATTCTACGAATATAAAAAACAATTTAAAAATACGAGTAATTCATAAGTAAACTGTTAAGTAACAATTGCCGATAAGCTACAATTAATGTTGCAAATTAACACTTGGTATTCCGAGTCTTGTGATGATCGTCTCCTTGCACCTCCCCTTCCCACCATTTGCCTTGATATAAAATTTTTATTAAATCTCATAGTCATCACATTAATCAGCTGATAATATATAAATATAATTAATTATTTAGTTTCGCATGCAATATTTAAAAACACTAACAATAAAGCATTTTTTTAGCATCTTTAATTTTCAGAGGAAATTTGGAGGAAAATGACACTTCTCTTTCAAACGGTACTTTTCATAGATACTTTTAGCTCAGTGTTGATTTCTTCTCTTCACAAGCCCATTGAGACAGGATGAAGTTTGCAAACACATTTTCAAAGGTGTTAGTTTTTAAGCATTTAAAATATTTTATCTGAGCTTAAAATAATAAAATAGATGGATAAAATACAGTAGTTTTACACATCATTATAATTTTTTATAAACATAAAAATTTGAAAAAATAAAATAAAATAAAAATAACTTTTTTACATGCGTAAACGTTTGTGAACTGATTAAAATATTGATTGCAAGAAATGTACAAAAGAAAATTTATTTTGAAGTTCAGTTTCTAATCCAAATTAATTACTCTTTATTTAGGCATAATTTCTTTTTAAAACTTATTTACATCTTATAAAAAATCTAATTATTTTTATTAACTTTTAAATAAAAGTTGAATTTAAAAAAATGCAAAATTCAAGTTACAGCGAAAAATATCACTGCTCAACGCAAAATACATCATAGTATCCCCATCTTTAAGTAGATGAGTTTTAGAGAGAAGAATTTAATTTTTTAGAAAAGAATCTTTCAGTGGGAAATTTGTTATTTTAATTCACAGATTAAAAAATAAAAATAGGATAAATGATCTCTAATAATAGCTTTGTTTTTTCTCAAACATTGTATTAATGTTTTTACAAATTAAAATTATTAGTTAAATAATTTTTTAGCAAATTAATGCAATTTTTTTAACGGCTTATGAAGCTTATTTTTTTAAAAAGAGAAATATCAACTGATTAAATATTTATAAAAATAAAAAAAGAGATCTTTAAGTATGATTAATAAAATAATGGTTCGAAATGTATGACATCGACCCTGATAACAAAAATTATGATTTTCAGAGGACAACTATTTGTATCTAGTAAAATAAGTTTCTTATG
>JAPMOR010029930.1:161463-184363 GCA_026543865.1 Argiope aurantia
ATTGAAAATTTCTAATTATAAACTATTTTTACTTTCTTAAGTATATAGTATAGAGAAAGTATAGTAATCGTCAAAAATTTCAAATTCGAGATTTTGACGATCTCCACATTTCAGACTTTCCTGAATTCGAAAAACACGTTTTTGGAAAAAGTTCATCTGTCTTCTGTGACAAAGATAACTGAGAAACGTTTTGAACTAGACGGTTTAAATTCTGCGTACTGTCTTTGCACCACATTTGTAGGATTCTGTCAAATTTTGAGAAAATTCCGTTCAGGGGAAGTCCATTTGGCCGGCTGATTGAATATAGTTAACGTAATAACTACAAAACGAAGAAAGCTGGATGGATGAAATTTGGCACACACATTTAACATCTTTAGTATAGACTTCCATCAAATTTATATGCAAATCCAATGAGGGTTTGACCATCTGTTGATCTATTCTTTTAGGAATACATAAACGTGATAACTCAAAAACGCATTCTGTTAAATTTGGTATGGGATTTGTGAGTATTTTGGTATGGGCAAGTGAAGTTTTGAATCAAATTTTTGGTTCAGTCGATTGGGATAAACGCATTTAAAATACAGATTTAATTTTCAGGTGTTGTTAGATGTTCATTTATTATTAACAACATGCCAGGGATTAATCGCCAAAAAATGTGCCAAGGCTGACATGTTAGTTTCAGTAAAAATGCTAAATTTAAGCCAGAAGTTAATAATTCGTTAACTATCGTACGCCAGTGCCATACAAGGCATTCTCTGGTATAACACCTTTATTAGAGAGTATGCGAGAAAGTTTTGGAGTGTCCATTCCCACTGTTTTCATTGTTTTATTAATTTCATTGTTTAATTAATAATGTACTTGTTTAATTAACGAAGATGGTTTATTTTATTTCGGCATTCGATTCATTGCCAGAGCTTTTAACTTCATTTTAAATTCTATTCGTTTTGTTGTAAGTACATTTAACATGATTTTTTTTCTCCAATAGTCTTATTAATGAAAGATTTTTTTGACATAAAAAGTATATATCATGTGTACGATTGTATACTTCTAACAATTACTGCTCACTTTGTTCCCCCATACGCATTTTATTAACATTTAGATAAAAATTAGATTTTATTTCAATATTGAAAATTAAATCATGAATTAAAATGTAATCACGCTTGCTGTTGTTTTTCTTTGTTTTAATCCCAATTTAAGAAGCAGCAACTAAACTTCAAAAACTTCAAAATAGGCTTTGATTGAAATACATTCTAAAGAACCCCATCTACATACAGAAATCACATAATTTCAAATTTAATATTTACTAAACGATTTCTACTGAAATCATTCTGAATTTATTAGAGATAAGATCATAAGATAAGAAAAAGTTATTTTGATTGACGAAAGCATTAGATCTGTTTTTTAATATTCATTGCAGAAAAAAAAAAGCGATTACGAAAACCGATTTTGTTTTCATTCTAAATTTTTGACAAAAATTATTTTTTACATTTGTATGTATTGTTGGATGGTGTTTTATTTCTTTCTTTCGTTTTTATAATTCTACTTAAAACACAACGGAAGAAACAAACTATATAAATTATTTCCTGTTCTTTTTCCAGACTTTTAGATTTGTTATTATTTATTTCTTTAATTCCTTGATAATTAGTCAATTTGTTAGTTTTCTTTCACTTGATTAGAAAATATAATCAGTAGGATTTCAAATTATTGCTGTTATAAAAAAACCCTCACTTTTTAAAGAGGAAAATTTTATTTAAAATTGAAAGCTTTAATACTGATAAACCTTATTTATGTGTTATTGCATGAAAAATATTTTCTTTTTAGCTAAAACTGCTGATAATCAAGGTAAGAGTTTTTACATAATTTGCATATAAAATAATATAGAAAACATGAATCTTAAAAATTTAAAAGACATTTTCTCCCATATAATCAATATATTCTGTATGAATTTAAGATGAAAAAATTCTTGTTCTTTTTCCAGACTTTTAGATTTGTTATTATTTATTTCCTTAATTCCTTAATATTTGGTCAATTTGTTAGTTTTCTTTTACTTAATTAGAAAATATAATCAATAGGATTTTAGAAAATCGCTGTTATGAAAACCCCCCCACTTTTTAACGAGGACAATTTTATTTAAAATTGAAAGTTTTAATACTGTCAAATTTTATTTAAGTTTTATTGTATGAAAAATATTTTCTTTTTAGCTAAAACTGCTGTTAATCAAGGTAAGAGCTTTTGCATAATTTGCATATAAAATAATATAGAAAACATGAATTTTAAAAATTTTAAAGACATTTACTCCCATATAATCAATATGTTCTGTAGGAATTTAAGATGGAAAAGATTGAAGTAAAGGAATTGGAAATAATTGTAAGAATGCAAAAAATCAATCAAAATTCTAGAAAATATGTAATAAAAAAGTTGCATTCTCATATTAAACGCTTTTCGAGGTAAAGACTTAATATAAATTACAAAATTGCGGTGTTTAATTAAAGCAGTTTCGACTAAAGCAGTGTTTTGAAATTACTTAAGAAAAATTTCAAGAATTTATAGAATTAGTCAAACAATACTTGGAATAGTTTTTGACTTTCAAAATTCCCATGTCGTATCATAAGCAATGGAAAGACATCTATACCACCAAATGAGACTTAATACTTATCATTCCAATAACAACTTTTCCGTTCAAACAGGTTTTGAATCTACATTCGAAGTTTCGAGATGACTATTGGAACATTACAATGATTTCTCTTGAAAGGCTTACTATTATTTTATTTTGAAGGATTATGCCACGCCCAAATATTGATGATAATATAGTTAGATTTTAAAGTTCCTTAATCGAAATTGCAGTTTTTTTTTATTTAAAAAAAAACTGTCTCTCATCGCAGTTTTTAAATTTTGGATGTGTTAAGGCGAATAAATTTGCACTAATTATAATCAATTGCTTTTGCACTATTTTCAGAAAAAGAAAGGAGTGCTAGATATGTGGCAATATAAATTCACATGTATACAACATAAATTTGTTTGAAATTATTTGATCTTTTTTTTAAGAATGATAATTTATTTTTTTAGCCTAAAAAGTTCTAATGGTAATTATTAGTGGGAACTTCTAAAACTGATTTGTTTTCCCTTTCATTTCAGTTGCAAATAGCCCGATAAGAGGTAAATAGATTTCTTTAAATTCTTCTATGTTTCAAAATTTTTATCTTGTTATAATTTACAAAAATTTGCCAAAAATAAAATATTTTCAACAACTTATCTTTAAAGACTAAACATCTATATTTTTAAAGTAAATTATTACAGGAGCAATACTAAATTTAAACAACTTAATTGCATGTATAATAGCTTAATAGTAGTCTCAGACTTCTGGGGTTTTTTTTTCCTCTCTTTAATCAGGTCATCATTATTCTTTTTCTTCCAAGTAACGGTATTTCATAAATTAACCTCTAAGATGATGCAATTACAGAGGATCATTGAAATTATTAAGAGGTTAATAATGTAATTTTATGCTTGAGATTTGTAAAAGTCATCAATAAATGAAACATATAAAGGAAAGTATTTGCATATGTAAGAAAAAAAATATGAAAGGCAAGCAAAAACAAAATTAGACAAAAAAGTCTTTTAAGCCTTTAAAAGCTTTGACAGATATGGACATTTTGATTGATAATCAACCTACTGGAAAAACATAAAAAGGACGTTATCAAAGTAAAATATTTACTTGGAAGATGAATATGAAACAAACTAATATTTATAGAATATCTCTACAAATTCAAATAAATTATATAGCAAGACATGGATAGTATGAAATCGATTCGATTTGGAAGACGTAATTTGGTGGACAGCGTGTCATAAGAAAGCTGGAAGACATGTACATTAGAGCCATTTTACAGAGTCTGAAAGCATTTCAGAGTGGAAAACTTTCCAATTTTGACCATTCAACTGCTTAGCGAAAAATGACAAACATATAATTATAACAGCAGAAGATTTTTATACGGTTTGTGAACCAAGAAGAACTATAAACAAGTAGCGAATGAAATATCTAATGTCTTGCTAGGATTACATGCTTCATGTATGGATGTACAAGATTATGCGTTTTGCAAAGTAAATTATTTGACTGGAATTATTCTTAGTGTACTTCTTTATACCATTTCATCATGTGAAATCTTTCGTAGATGGCGTATAAATTGAATATCTGATCTACATAGTGATGTGACTTCTAGAAACGACAGTAGGAGCCATATGAGAGGTAAATGTATACGTATTTATAAATGATTATACCAACTTTTTAGGGGTTTTAAACAAAATAAAGTAAAACAAAATATAACCTTGTTGTTTATTAGAAATCAAAAATAGCTGTGGAACGTTAAATTCAACACATTTATAAGCCTGAGATGTATTCTTCAGAAATACAAAAGATAACAAAGCGGTATGATAACTCACCCCACAATTTTTTCTGCATGCCTGGCATGATGTTTTGAAAGGATGCATATATGATATTTGGCAATATTTGATTTTTTTCTGGAGCTATATAAAATAGAAAATGTTCGTTCCACCGTTACCAATTGACGTTAAGGACTTCAGACTTTCAAAGCATCACATCAGAGATGCCGAAAAAGCATGAGACGAGCTGTCGTATCGCTTTGATATGACTCGTTCAAATGTTTGTAAGTGCTTAGAAAGAACACTTATAACTCTGTTGAATTAAAATTTCATTTGTTTGTAATTTCTAATAAATAACAAAGTTGTACTTCGTTTCCCCCCTTTTAATAATTCTGCAAAGTTGGAATATTCATTTATAAAAACCTTGAACAATTATACCTTCAATTCCTCTGAAAAGCAACAATATAACTTCAACGGAATTCTTTTTAGGAAAAAGTCATAATTGGCCACTTGGAGAAAGGCAAGTATGGAATAAAAGGCAAGAAAGTTTGGTTGCTATTACGAGAATTTTAAGGGGATTCTTCCCAATATGTACTTAATAATCTTACCATTTTGTAAAACACCTGTTTTTAAAATATTAAGTGAATAGATTCATAGATACGAACAACAGACTTAAATGAATTCCTAACAAATCACAAGGAAGCTCAAGAAAAAAGCGGAATACTATCAATGATTTCATAAGACATTTTGGATTATTTTGCACATAGAAAGGATAGATGATGCGTCTATTCAGGTGTGATCGTGTCATATTATTAGGAATAATTATTTGAATTCCTCACTTTTAGGTAATCATATTGAGATTCTTCCACAAGATAGACAATTATTGTTTTTCTTAAACTAATCTTCTCTCATTGCATTCGGTTACTAATACATTTGAAAAACTGAACTGTAAATCAAAATGATGTGCTTAATTATGTTATTTTTATGATTTAGGCCATTAATGTGCAATACCAAAAACTGAAACTTGTTTCGGTTATAGAAAAATGTTTTTATACGTTTCACAATAAAGCAATTTCTTTTTTAAAATCTTTTTTTTACCACACTTTTTTTTTAAATTCAGTTTCTCATTTTCATTTTGAAATTACCGCATGAAATTTGAAATATTTATAAGATACAAACTTTGTGCAATAGCCGTTTTTGTCACAAAAATATAAAGCATTTAGTGCTTCATTTTTCCTGATCATTAAAACAAAAACAAAATGTTGTGGCTAAAGAAAGGGATAGGTTCATCTTTGCATAATAGACTATATATTCCCAAATATAGATTATAATAATGAGCTCGAAATTTATTAAACAATAACTTCCTAAGCATAATGGCGTCTTATTATAGAAATGGTAGATTTTATTTTTGATTAAATTACTCTAAATACTTATTTCTAAGTAATTTTATTGAAGTAATTTTAAATATATTCTTTTTAATGAAAATAAAGTTTTTTTGAATAGTAATGTCTAAATTTCTGAAATTTTTTTCTCTATTTAAAAGGCAGTCGTAAGTAGAATATTAAATTATATTGAATATTCAATAAATTTTATTGCAATCATTTGAAATATATCATTTTAAGTAAAAAGATCATTCAAATAGTAATGTCTTAGTTTCTGATAAATTTTTATAATTTTTTTAAAAGGCAAAGGTAAGTACAACATTATTTTTTCCGTACAAACAATAGAAACTATAACTCAAATATCTTCTTATAATTGAACTAATATTGGAAATTCATGTGTAATTATTATATAACATAAAACAAATGGTATTTTAAATTTGCAAGCATATTTGATTTTATCTAAACATTCTAATTTATAATAACCTAAACAATTTTTTCTGAGTTATATTAAATACTTAATAGATTATGGTTTATATAACATTAGATTTTTTCAGTTATCAATAATAAAGGATTTTTGCATCTTTGAATAAAACTTAAGTTAAATTCTGTTCTAATTAATTCTAAATTTAAGTTATAAATAGTATCAAACCTTCCAATTGAAAAATTTCATAATTAATAATTTTTCATGAAGAGCTGTAAAATCTTTATTTAATCATGCCTCCTTTCATTATAATTCAAAGCATGATATTTATTAAAAATCTTTAAAGATTTTGAGTATAAAAAATTACGTTTGCTCATTAACTTTTCTACTTTTAACAAATATAATTAAAATAATTGTTTTTTCACAATTTAGCTGAAATAATTGCAACGCAAATATCAGGATATTATTCTCAAAAAATGATTGAAAAAGTGTTTTTTTCAATTCTTTTTGTTTTGAATGCATCAAGTAGTTTTTACAGCATTTCATACTAATCAAATCTTAATTTTGTGATTTTGGTAGCAAAAATAAATGCCATATTTTAAAATTGAATAACATAAATTGTTTTTTAAAATTTAAATTTAACAATATACTCCGTATTATTTTTTATAAACTTTATGCCTGAACTTACAACCGTTGGATAGAAAAATAGAGACTTTTGCTTAATTTTGTTTATTAAGAAATTTTTTTTGATAAATTTTAATTCATTTTTGCTTCTATAAAATTATGCCTTTGTGTAATTTTAAATTTCAAGTTTAACGGATACTTTAATTTTTTTAAATTTCATTTCTTTTATAAATCCTCAGGTATTGAAAAAGGAGGTAAATATTATTTATAAAATTGTGCATTGTACATTTTAATCAATACTATAAAGAACATTATATATAAATAAGTCTTTTTAGTTTAAACAGAGCTGTCACAGTTGTTAGTCTAAAGAAGAGATTAGTAAATTAGACTATGAATTTTTTAAAAATAGAACAACGATAATGAAGTAAGTATTCCCTTATTATAAATGTTTTACTAATTTCCCTCCTCTACAGTATGAAGTACAGATTAAAGAAGAAATGCTTTGAAATTTAAATTGTGTAGAACTGTGATAGCTGTTAGTTTAAACAAAGAGCTTAGTAAATTAGACTACGAATATTCTTTTTTTAATGGAACATTGAATGAAGTAAGCATTCGTTCATCATAGTTTTAACAATAAATTATTTACTAATTTCCTTCTTCTACAGTATGAAGCGTAGATTAAAGTAGAAATGCTTCGTAATTTAAATTTGTATTAAATTAGTACGATAAACCTTTTTTTCCATTAAAATCGTTTAGTAAATATTTCACAGTTAAGAAAGTAAATTAGTTTAATAAAAGTTACAAAATGTTTTACTTTAAAATTATTGCAACCAGAATTTCTAATGGCTGATATTATTTATAAAATTTAAATAAATTGGAAAATCAAATTATCTTTCTTATAATTTTTTTTTGGAAATAGATTATTTAGTAGTCATTTGTGGTGACTAACTTTCTTTTATAATATTAATATCATTCATTTAGTAATATCGATTCATTTTGATGAGTCACGTCATATCACACCAGTTGAAAGCATAATTTTAGCATAGGACATTCTGACTCGTTCACCATATAAGTAAATGTCGAAAACACTCCAGTGGTTTAGAGTGGAAGTTTATTTTGCGATACTTAAAAAATATAGGGTGGAGAGCGGAAAACTAGGGGACCATTATTGATATATCTAGGGTCATTAGATTCTCGAAATCAGTACAATGGTTTTGGTCGAAGAATCCTGTTGCGACTCCCCCCCCCCTCCGCTTCAGTATGAATAGTGAGAAATGTTTTTGAAACTTTTCTTGAACATAGAGGGAAATAGGAGATCATTGTTTACATAACTAGAACTTTCATATGAAATAAAAATTAAGGAAATCATATTAGTGGTTAGGACTGAGAGATTGATACTAGGTTTTTCTGATTATTTTAAATATATTTTCCTATTTTTTCATGCGGAATTAATTATTTATTTTGTTTGTTTCTTTTTACAGTCCACCAGATTGTCAAAGGTAAGAATTTCTTAATATCTAAAAATATTATTAATATATTTTATCACTTCTAATTACAAATCGAAAAAAAAAAATTCTCTTAAGAATTGACTTTTGATGTTTCAATTACTGAAGTCATATCAGTTTTCTTCACCTCAATCAATAATAATTTCTTAATTTTTGACTTTTAAAAATATTCCAAATAATTTTTTACAATTTTGCTAATTTAAATAATTTATTTTCGATTATACTTTTTTGTTAATTCAATTTGTTTACTTATTTTTGATTAAATAAATATTATAATTGCTTTAACAGAATGCTCCTTTTCTTATTTTAATTTGAGCGATTGATTTTACTTTGTTTTTATTTTTTAATGACAATACATCTCCTATAATTGGGCGTCTTCTACATGTAAAGTCCTATTACTTCATTTTGATTTATATGAAATATTTGTAGCGTGGCGCCCTCTATATGTAGATAATCTATTTATAAATATTTCGTTTAATATGTATGTTTGTTTCATGATTTTTTTCGGTTATAATTTAAAGAAAACTTAATTACAAGTGAATATTAATAATTTAAAAACAGAAATCTACAATCCTCATATTCATTATTAAACTCGATAGCGTTGCCAAAATTTTTAGATTGAATGAAATTGAAAAAAAAAAAATTAACATATAAGTAGGTTTTGATTTAATAGGGAACTTCTTTTTTCAGTAATCAATATTTCTTTTTATTTTTAGGTTCCTTAAAAGGAGGTAAGAAACAGAAATCAGCATTTATTTTTTTAATAAATTCATCTAATTTTCAAGATTTAACACATTTTTATAAGATGAAAGTTGAATTATTTTATTTTTGATTATTACCAAATTACTCTTTTTTATATTTTTATGCATATGCATAATAACATTTTACTAAAGCACAATTCTACAAAATCAGTTACTTTGCTAGCAATAAAAAAAAGAGAGTATTCATATTTTATTTAGAACATAATTTCATATTTTTCCTCATAATTTCAAATATAATTGATGAATAAAATAATCTAAAATGAGTGTTTCCATTTACAGATCTACATTTAACTTCAATTAATATTCCGTTAAAGCTAATTAATCATGACATGACTTACGAATTTTAATTTTTTTTGTTATTCTCTAATAAATAAAAATCATGTTTTAATATACTAATATTGTATATACGTTAAAAATAAATTTGTATTTAATTTTAAAGTCTTTCGGTTGAATTTGATTTAAGAAATATTTCAAATACAAGAATAAAATATTATGAATTTAAATTATGTTAAATAAGTGACGGTTTTTTTTCATTGCAGCTAAAGATATCACGGGAGGTAAGTTTAACAAACTGTAACACATGTTCGACATCTACACATTTATTTATATTTGTAAAACTCACACAACATATATATTTACATTCATATTTATTCACGACAAGTTTTGTTCATGCAAAGTTGAACTTGCAATTCTGTTTCAATGTATTTTTTTAAATAAAATTTCTTGATTTATTTCACATAGTATTTATCACTTAAAAAAAAAATTTCCATAAGACAAGATCTCTATAATAGAAGTTTCTTTTAAAGAAAGTTGTCTGCAGTCATAAATATTTTTTAAAAAAGGAAATTGTTTACTATTTTTTAAATAAAATATAAAAAGACATTAAAAAATATTTTGAATATCATTTGCTTATTACTGTAAAACAAACTAGATAGGAGTAGCATTATGATGTGAATTTTTGCAAAATTTATCTTAGTGTTATTCTTTCCAGTAGAACTAATAAAACTGACTTTAATTGTATTTCTTTATCACGAACAAATCCTGGCCATCGCTGTTAAATAAAGTATTTGAATGTCTCAGATATACCACTATTTTGTGAACTGATCTTTAAAATATGACGTAACCGATCCAATTTCAATACGTTGTGCTAAGAAGGCTTTTAAAGAAACTTTTACAAAGATATACGGTTCATGAGATATCACTTTTCTAAGTACTTGAACAACTCGATCACCAGCCCTGAATCTGTGCCATTTTCGAATGTGATGATGAAAGACTTATAAGTTATCATTATCATAAGACATAGTTATCAGAGATAAAGACTTATAAGTTATCAGAGATAAAGACTTATAAGTTATCATAAATTATCAGAGATAAATATTAGTTAAGTTTAAAAATGCAAAATTTTAATATTTATCTGGATTAATTGTTGAATATAGCATATAAATAAGTTAGAACTTTGTTGACAATTATAGTTATCATATCGAACATGTTGCTATGATTAGTTGACAGTCTCAATTTTAAAGTATATTAAAAATAAAAATTCTCTTTTACATATTTTTTTTCATCTCAAAATTTCTTAATTTTCTAATGAATAATTTCAGTTTTACAATGAAAGAATAGGATTTTATTTATAGGACGTACATATATTTATTTTTTATTATTTTCTTAAATAAATACCAATACTATATGTTACAGTTAATTATAACCAGATTAAAACGATTTTTAGTTAGTAATGATTATATAATGGTGACAATAAATGATGAATATCGTTAAAATCGTGAAACATTGAAATATCTTTCATACAATCAAAAATTCCACTAATTTTTGTTATTTGATTTCATATTAACACAAAAAGTTATCAAAAATTCTCTTAGCTTTTTATTTAAAACTGTTCCAATGAAGTAGAAAAAAAAATGTTTAGCCATTTGAAAATTTTTGCATTTTTCATTCTATACAAACAATAATTAACAAAATTACGAACATACAAAATTTAAACTCATTTCCTCTATAAAAACACTTACATAAATATATATTTTGTTCATTTTAGGCACTGTAGGAAGAGGTAAGGAAATACATTTTACATCTCTAGAAAGCTTCAATTGTTAAATATTTACACGCTTATTTTGCTGAAGTTTTGAAAATTCTACATTTTTACATTTGGAGAGAAATGAGATCAAAAATCTCGTTCTTAAATTGAAATTCTCGGAGGTTAAACATTTGTTATGCGTAAGGTATTTGAGATATTAAATAAGATAAGATTATATTCAAGGAAAAGTAAATGATTTACAGGCTTTGAAGTTAAAATTATTTTCAGAATTTTTTGGTCCTTTTCATGAAAAATTAATTATACAATCCCTTGGCAAAAGGAGTATTTAGAATGAATTTTAATAAACCAACAACTTTGAAATGAAATAACTTTTGAGATGTTGTGGAAAATATTACGTTCTTTATCGAAAAAAATATAAAAGTTTTTTATCGAAAAGATTATAGATAAGAAATTTAATGGATGAGGCTTTCAAAAGGGAGATTTTAAGAGATAATACAATAACCCAACCTATCCCTCACCCGAAAAAAAATAACGAAAGCATTGAAATTATTTTAAGCATAATCAGAACTTCCAAATTTTCTTTTCAGTTCTTTTATTTTATTGCTCTAGGAAATCAAATTTAGAAGCAGAAGTTTTAACGTTGGAGACTATTTCCACAGACCTATTGTCGTGTTTTCATCACATAAATATCAATTTGTAAAAAAAAGTGATCTTAATTTGAAGCCAAATTGGCTGGAATTGAAAATTAGATGAATGTAACAAAAAGTGAGAAGACAAATTAAAAAATGAATGAAGTAAAATTAGACAGATTTCCTTTACGATCTCTGTTATAGTACATATTCGTAGCGACATCTTGAGAGACTCCGAGAAACTATTTTAATTCAATTTTCTAGATTCATTAAAACTCATCTTATTACTATTTTCTTCCCTTTATATTATGGCGAATTGTTATGAGCGAGTATAGAACCTGGATCCTTGTGGTTCGCAGCCGAGTAGCATGACCACAATACAAAAGCAATTGCTCGTGTAGTGTAACTGGCTTATAAGATCTTCACTACAATATATCAAAATTTTTCAAATAGCAGTATTTTTTTGAGAAAGACGATATAATAGTGCTATCAAATAGAGCTTTCAATTTTATAATTAATTTTCCACTGGTTTTAAATTTCAGTCAATTTGAATTAGAAATAGCAACGAATAACCCTAAACTTTGAAATTATTTCCTATATTCTGAAAAATAAAATATTTATTTGATAGTTTGAAAAAGTACTTAACAGGATTGATTGCATATTGAACTTTTTAATGAAAGCTTTAAATGTATTTGGCATTCGTACAGAATCGGAGAAGCTTATATATTTGTATAGAATTGATACGACTACGAAAAATTGATAATAGATAAACTGTCTTAATACTTCGAGTAGATTCGCTATTTTAGTGAATTAAGTTTGATCTAGTATCGGGAATAGAGAAAAGGCCTCGAAGATTCGTTGAAATTTTGATAAAGTAAAATGTTTTAGATTAATTCTCTTCAATAGTAAATATCTGTAATTGTTTTCCATTCTAAAAGGATAATCTAAGTTTCAAATGTGTAATTCACATCAGAACAAACAATTTTTATAATATTTTGGTAAGTTTGTAGTAAAACAAAAAGATGATAGAATATTAATAATAAGAAAATGCAGACATTCCTGAAATAAGCATCATCCCATTCGTTACATGCTGTTTGAAGGGGTAATTTCATTGGGGAAAAATAATAATTGAGGGCATGTGAATGTTCTTAGTGAATATCAGTACTTCTTTCAGTATTCACTAGTATATCAGCATCACTTCTTTTACCATTAGGTGGGGTGGGATAGTATCATACTTTCGCCAAAACGTTCGTCAGATTTATGGCTTAACCTCTTTTCGTGTTGCTCTCTTTCGTTTATGGAAGCTAGAGCATAGGCCGCTGTTTCTGTGTACGCGAGTCCAGTTTTTCTCCAGAGATCATCCTTCATCCATCAGTTCTTCTATTGTCACTGTGAGACATGTTTTGAAATTGACGATTGTGGCATTCCTTGTAATAAATATGGCATAATAAGATGTGAAATCATAATTTCCATATCATTTTCGTATTTTTGCTTGCTAGATCACGTTCCATATTTTGCGTCCTCTACTGTCTGTAGTTTTCAACTATGCTTCTGCAAATTATAACGAAGTATACTCGATTTCGTGAATAACACCGCCTTTTCACGTATAGATATATATAATTTTTTCCATCACTCTGAGTTATTTTTTTGCACATTTCATATTTCTACCGAGATGATATTTGCCAACAGCACTAATTTATTTTAATTTTGAAGGTAAAAGTGATGCAGGTAAGTGTAATTTTCATGCATTTGAAAGAATTGAAGACTATTTATCTTCAACAATGTTGATCCAATCATATTATATAATTTATTAACGGCATGCGATATTAACCGAAAAAGTATAGTTAAGTGTTAAATATAATGTTTTAATATTGCATTTTCTGCATTTTCTCTCTCTCTCTCTCTCTCTCTCTCTATATATATATATATATATGAAGAAACACATGCGACACGAATAAGTTAAAGGATCCACCAACATCATAATGGGTTAAAACAGATAATGGCGGAGGAATTCTGCCAGGGAAGAAGATTACGAATTTTATCATTTATTCGGGTAGGATAAATTTTTAAGTGTATATCGTGTTCTTAGCGTTATTCAAAACTGGCACGTCAATGTGCGTTTCAATTGTTCTAAGTATCCAGGTTTTCTGTTTCTTTAACTTTGTTTCTAAACGAAATATATGCACAAATTTTCTTCTAAAACCTTTCAAAAAAGCAATAGAATATCATATAATGAGTAGATTGCCTAATTGGAATCAGATTCTAAGTGATCTAAGGTTATTTACTTTATCAATAGAAAAATGCACACCACTTCATGAGTCCTCGACTTATGAATTTGGGTAGATATTCTTGATAAAATGGAATTAATCGCGAAATTAAAATAAGAATTTCCTGAATTGGAAATTTCGATTAAACATCCTGAAACATGTCTATTGGGTATATGTAAATATCATTACACTCTTTAATTAAAATTATCATAAATGGTCAATTTTTTTAATATTCAATCTTTTAAAATTATGTCTGCATTTTTTTTTTTTTTATTCACAGTAGATTATTTAGAACAAGACTATATAAATAAAGCTAAACCTTGACGAAACATATTCTACGATTAAGCAATAAGCATCTTAACTAACAATGTAAGATTGAAATAAAATATACTAAATTTTGATAATATAAAATAAACAAGAATTATTTTGATTCGTTGAAACAAACGTATTATTTGCTAAAATATTTTTGATTTTTCAGGAACCGGTGGTAAGTATAAGTGATTAAAATATAACATAAAAGAATTGCGTAAAATGGATAATAATTTTCAGTCAGGCAGAAAGC
The DNA here is from genome assembly GCA_026543865.1 of Argiope aurantia. Classification (NCBI taxonomy): domain Eukaryota; kingdom Metazoa; phylum Arthropoda; class Arachnida; order Araneae; family Araneidae; genus Argiope; species Argiope aurantia. Next base: position 176,036 of record JAPMOR010029930.1, read on the forward strand.
TAAAATTTTGTTAATTTGAAAATTTACACAGTGGCGAACTATTTTCTAGAATCAATTGTTATAACATTAATGAACGGAACTGCAGGGATTTTGTTGTCACTTTCCTAGTTTCAAAGTTTTGAAATCTGAATGCCAAAAATTTGATTTATAATTAATTATAATAAGAATGAAATGTTTAAAAATATTTTGCATGCGCTATAATAAATTTATATTTTATGGTATTTTCAAAATTTTTTCCTTTAAAAAAAATCAGTTCTAAGCCAGATTTTTCTGACATAAACTTTCTGAATATTTTTCTAATGTTTCAGTTTTGAAACTGAGTTTGAAGAAAATTGGATCTTTTTTTAATCGAAGATTAATTATAATGCTTTAAAATTTCTGGGAGTTTGGCCTTATAAAGATTAAAATGGACTAAATTGTAATTCAGTTGCAAAATGCAATGAATAACGCTTTTAGATTGAACGTGTCTTATTATTATAACTCAACGAAGAAAGATTTCTTCGTTTATTTGTAATTAATAAATTGTAATTAATTATCAGTATCATTTAAAAAAGAATTTACAACATGATTTTAAATTTTTTTAAAATCCTTATCTCAAGTTAAAATGAAACATCAAAATTTTTTTCTGATATATCATTAAAATAGGTAACTAGTTAATTACTAATTTTTTAAAATTTAAATGCCTGATTCAATATTCCAATTTAATTGAATAAATAAGTAAAAAATATTACAAAATTTTTTATAGCAAAAAATAAATAATTTTAAATTGCAATTAATTATTATTTTGCAGGCATAGCTACAGGAGGTAAGTGAACTGTTATTTTGATAAAAAGGATTTAAGAATAGCAGACACACCCACACCCACACACACACACACACACACACACACACACACACACACACACACACACACACACACACACACACACATATATATATATAATTAATATTAAATAATTAAATTAAAATTCATGCGCATTTATATTTTTTATATTGTAAAGAAGTAAATGTAAAGTCCATTCTGAGAAAAAAGTTTAAAAGAAAAAAAAAGTATTTTTCTTTTTTTTTTAATAGAAATCTATATTAGAAAATAGTGTACTATCTCAAGATGAAACAAAAATTCTAAATAGAAGTTGGAATTTTGTTTTTTACATTTTATATTTTGATCTTCACAAATGTAGAGAATTCTTAAAATTTCTTCTCCCCCCCAAAAAAGGATATATACTTTTTATATAAAATTCCTTTTTCTCTTAAACAAGTTAGAATAATTATTAGAAATAAATATTAAGTTTACAGCCAAAGAATCAAAAAGAAGGATGTAATGAATCCGGCCTGAAGACTTTCTCAAGGGTCACCCTCAGGCAAGGATTCAAACCAGGGATTTTTTCTGTGAGGGGCCTGACTCTCGTCCAACAAACTGACCCCTCGTGACAAGAAAATCCCGGGAAATTGAGGTTTTGGAGATAAAATTAGTATCACAAAATTAAAGATAATTATACAATAACAAGTAAAATCATTTCCAAATTTATTAATCCAAGTAAGAACACAGCAAATCAAACAACAAAAGACCATGAAGATAGAACTAAATTCATTTAAATAAGAAAGCAAAACACTTACCATTTGAAAGTACAATTCCAAAAGACAACAACAATTCCAAGAGGCAAAAGAAATGGTAAGTGCTTTGCTTTCTTATTTAAATGAATTTGGTTCTATTTTCATGGTTGCTGTGTTCTTACTTGGATTAATAAATTTGGAAATGATTTTACTTGTTATTGTATAATTATCTTTAATTTTGTGATACTAATTTTATCTCCAAAACCTCAATTTCCCGGGATTTTCTTGTCACGAGTGGTCAGTTTGTTGGACGAGAGTCAGGCCCCTCACAGAAAAAATCCCTGGTTTGAATCCTTGCCTGAGGGTGACCCTTGAGAAAGTCTTCAGGCCGGATTCATTACATCCTTCTTTTTGATTCTTTGGCTGTAAACTTAATATTTATTTCTAATAATTATTCTAATTTGGTTAAGTTCATTTGTGTTTTAGTTGTAGCAACATTAGCGCTCTCTAAATGCAATGTACATTTTATTATATAGATACAAGATATATTACATAGGTGAATTTTCATATTGATTATTTTGGATTGATAGTTTCTTTTTCTCTTAAAAGTATAGAAGATCCAAAAGAACAAAATATAAGCAATTAGTAAGATGCATCACAATTTCATAAATAAAAAATAAATACCATTTAAATTCATATCTGAAGTGATTTGAAATCTGAACTGATAAAAAGTATCTTCATAGAGCTATTTTAAAAATATAGTTATTGGAAAAATGGAGCTTAGAGTCCACTTCACTAACAAATTAAATTTTATTCTCAAGGGATATCTTTTGTGGAGTCACTTTTAGAGCTCAAGAGCTGCTAAAAACGAGTTCTGCAAAATATCTGTAGAAATACCTCTAATTAATTCGATCAGTACCTTAATGGCCTTTAATCATCAGTAAATAATGCATTCCAACTTCTATTTATTGTTCTTTTCTTTGATTTAGCTCTTTAAAATTACTTATCTAATTCATTTTTCAGTTGGCCGAATAATTCGTGGTAAGCTATTTTTAAGTTGAAATCATAATTTACGAGATATATATAAGCAATGCAGTGTTAATTTAATTTAATTCTCTTAAAGTTTTAAAGATGTGTTTATTCATTTTCTATATGTTGGTCTTTTCATCATTAGCTATACTTCAGTAATTTTTTGATTATGTTACTTAAAGTATATTAAATTAATGCTTTTGATTAATTAAAAAATATTTTTTTTGAATTCCCCTAACAACAAATGCTATGAATTATAAGTGATACCGATATGTTGAAGCTATCATATCGGCATCCCTTATAATTTTTTAAATCCTCTTATAATCCTGGCATATCCATAAAACAGCGATGCAATGGAAGATTTTTTGATTCACTCGGATTAACCTTTTAAAGAGACATTGTTTCTAATAATGGAATAATGAAATATTTTTGGGTTTGACTTTAAAAGTCTTATTAGATTAATATGATTTTCTAATTAATTCACTAATAATTTATTTACAGTAATTATTTCGGTTTGAGATAAGAAATGGAAGCAAGAGCTTTTCTACAAGAACTTATACTAACCTTTTAAATGTTAGATGACGGTATATTAATATTTGAAAAGAAAAAAAATTACAATAATAGCAATCAGTAAAAAATTCATTTGATAGATAAAAGCCTATTACACATTAAAAGTGTTTATTAATATTTTTCGTGGCTTCTAAAGTTGTTAAGAAATGATTGTTTTGATAATGATGGAATATCAGATACATGGCCATCAATGCTGGGATTGTGTCATCAAGTTAATACGTCCTAATCAATCTGATTTGGCTCTGAGTTGTATTAAGTAAAATCTATTCATCTTTATGACAGTATTACCCCAGAGACATAAAAGTCAACGTAATTCGAGAATGCTTGTCAATGTAGCATGTACTTCTAAGATATTGCAGAAAATAAATAAAAATGCTGAAATATTAAGTATTATAAATAGCTGTCATCATTTTCGCATATTTAGATTTTTATATACTTTTTTTAAATTTATTTATTCCAATATTGCTTCTTTATTCAATACTCGGATGATGTCTATACGATTGATAGAAAAAATCAGTGAAAAGGAAAATATAATCAAGTATTAACCCTAGAAGAGGACATTCATCTTTTTAATACATAAACGGAAATATTGACTTCTATTGTAAAATAATCCATTTCAACATTACTGATACATATTATTACTATGGACTCTAAAGAAAAATTATTTTATTCATAATTTTTTTTTATTAAAAACACTATAATAATAAAAAGGTTTATTGACTGTGCTTGTGGAGGTGATCTTTTTCTTTGGTTTAATGTAGACTATGTCAATCAAAAGTAAATTTTGCTCACAGTTTTGAAAAGCGCATTGAAAGTGCAGATGGTAGACACTGCCTTGAAGGCTTTTAGCTTTCAACTGTCTCGGGTCTAAAATACAAAGCTATGAAGTGAAGAATTTCCCTTTTTTGTAATGGAAGAATTTTATTTGGAATAGGATGTAAAATTACTTTAGCTGTAAGTTTCCATGCAGCGTTAAAATACGAAGAGAAATCTCCAAAATGTTTCATTTCTATCAATAACAGTTCGAAATGAAAATGACATTATCTTTGTTTTCCTAGCTGAAATTCATGGCAGTGCTTTTGAGTATAACTCAATTTTGAATAGTTCAATTCTTTATTGTTAATTTCTGATTTATGAAAAAAGTCAGGGAAAATTTGTAATTAAAATTACTAATATTTTTATGCATTTTTATTTTAGGAGCTTTAACAGGAGGTGAGAAATATAAAATTAACTTTTTTTATCTGTGGATTAGGATTAATACAAAATTGATGTTTTTTGTAAAATTCGTAATAAATAATCATTTTCAAAAACATTTTTAATAAAAAAAAATTCGATTAAACAACAAAGTGATAAATGCATATACTTTTTTTTCTTTTACAGTAAATTTAAGAAAATGTTTGAATTTATTTCAAACAATAACACTTCAATCTTAATTGAAATTTTAATTTAATAGCTGAAAAAAATCTTACGGTTCAAAATTTTCAAAACTTTAATAAATTTTTTAATATTTTTAAAAAAATAACATTAATAATAAATTAGATAAGTATCTACTTTACGAACCAGAATGAAACTCAGCAAAAATGATATTAATGAAAATTTTCTAATTTCTTCTACAAACAAATAATATTATGCGTTGGAAATGAATTTATCTCATTTATTTCTATAAGCAAATCAACTTTTGCTTAATATTATCACTCATGACACCTATATGCCAGGGATATTTTGAAATAATAATAGTAATAAAAGAAATTTTTTAGTCCAAATTTGGCTAAATGGACTAAACCAGAATCTAACTGTAGAACTGAAATCTAAGATAGAAGGTAATTCATTCATGAATTTTGTTGTATGTGTTGAAAGTGGGATTAATCTATCACCTAAATACAGAAATTTGTTTCAGGATGGAAAATTGTACACATTTATCAAATACTCTTCTTGTAATGAAATATAATCATCTCTCAATCTTTTGATTGGAGTTGATGACACTTTTGAAATTTTTTACATAAAACCAAAAATTCAATAAAAATGTACTCAACACGTTTTTGAATTAATGATAAATAGGGAATGTGTCTTAATAATTTGACGATAATAATGTGACTTAATAATTTTCGGATATTCATTTTCAAAAAATGCTATTAAATCGCCTTTTCTTGAATTTTTATGCCTTTGAATCATTATTTAATGAATTTAAAAGTAAAAGAAAAATCAATAATTTTATATTGTTTCAATTTCAGCTGGCAACATCGTTGGAGGTAAAGTTTCATCATTCATTGCAGTTCATTTTCTGTTATAAAATAGTACATTCTTGTGAGGGCAGTTATTAAGACAGAGAATGAAATTTTTATGATTTTTTGTCTTTGTCAGAGACTAAACGTTTTAAAATAAAAAAAAACGAATATTGATATAAAGTTTTCTATATTGGAAGGCTTAAGAAGGTATATGCTTTTAGAATATGGAATACTCTTGAAGGATTAAAAAACAGACTTTTTAAATTCATTTAAAACACGATAGTTTTACAGATTTTTAAGGACAGAACAGCATAAAAATCCATAGTATGTCCAAAAGATATTGTATTAACTCAAATTTTAAAAGTATTTTGAATTTTAATTGAATATTTGTGAAGTTAAATTTAGCTTTCCGGAAATAAAAATTCACATACATTTTTTTAAATTGTGATTTTTTTTTTTAAAAAAAGAGATATTGAATCCATGAATTAATAATAATCGTTGAATAAAAATTTGTGTGATTTAACAAGTATAAAATATCAAAAAATTGATTGTAACATTAAGCTTTGCAAATTAGATTTTCACCAGAACAACTAATGCTCTGAAGAAATTATGAAATCATAATTTCTCAAAAATTATTTCCATAAGCAGAATTCTAATTATTTAGTAGTGAAAAGACTGAAATGATAAATTTTTAAATTTTATAATATTTTTAATTCAGTTTATAATGTTTTAAAGTTTATAATATTTTTAATTGGTGAGCATTTTTGTTAGATCATATATTAGAAGATTATAGAGATGCGAGTTAAAATATATGAATTCGAAGCATTTTTATTGAAACAGCTAACTTTATTTCTTTTTATTTTATTTAGGTGTATTAGGTTAGATGGAACTACAAAAAGCCATTATAATAAGGTAATATTTGAATTTAATTCACCATAGTTTTTTTACACATTTATAAGACTAATGTCCATTAATTTTTTTAATAGTCTGTAAAATAAACCATATGAATCATAACTAAAATTGATTTTAGAAAGAAATTTAAAAGAATGAAATATATTTTAGCTCATTAAATGAAATTACTTCATAATTAAAATGCTAAAGTTTTATCATGTAACATTTTAGAAATAATGAAAAAATCAATTTACTAGTGAATGAAGAACTGAATTTGAAAGAATGAAACATATTTTATCTCATTAAATGAAAATCATTCATAATTAAAATGCTAAAGTTTTATCATAAAGCTTTTTAGAAATAATGGGAAAATCACTTTACTAGTGAATGAATAACTCAATTTGAAAGAATGAAATATATTTTATCTTATTAAGTAAAATCCAATCATAATTAAAATGATAAAATTTTATCAAATAGCATTTTAGAAATAATGGAAAAATCAACCTACTAGTGAATGAATCATTACTACTTATATACAAAATTTTATAAGCAAGCGGTGCATATTTCTTTAAAAAGCATTCCAAAATTTTTGTAGAAGTACGCTAATGAATAAATTCTTGATTTATTTTATATTTGTTTTGCACTAAAGTGCAATTAAATATTTATTCAGAAAAGTTGAAAATTACTTTAGAAAAATCTATTATTATATCAGTTTGTGTTCCATTTTCCGTATGATGCGTTATGTTTGGCAAAAAAATAGAGTAATATTTCTTTTATTGTTCTTGAAATTCGCACCAAGAAAACAGAAGACAGAAATTAAATAATATTATATATGCATAAGCATTCTAGTATGATTTCCCCACTTTTAAAACAAGTCTGCTTTATGATATTTAAAAATATCATTAGCTATAATGCTTTTGCTTCTGACATTGACAGTCCATTTACTCGAAGTTCTTTAGTGATGCAAAGACAGTCTAAAAAATCCAATTTCAGCCTATCTTAATCAAAATTTTCTAATTTATAGCCAGATTTTGATTTTTAAAATTTTTTGACAGCATTTAGTAAGCAGGTTTGAATGTTAGCTTAATCTTCTTCATTCCTTGTAAGGAAGCTGGTTTTTAAACGCATTTCTAGTGTTTATTTTTCATTAGGAAGAGAAATCATATTTATCTGAATAATTTATTTATTATGACATAAATGAAAAAACTTCAGATTAATATGTAGTAAGAAAGAAGCCTTAAAAGTCTCAAAGAAAAAAATGTAAAATAACATTGCAAGATAATTTAATAGTGATGAAAAAGAAAGAACGAGAGAAAAAAAAGGGGGTGGGGGGTGGGATAGTGAAAGCTCTAATTTGCAAAATTCCTCGGGATGGGGCGCTTAATTTTGCTAACACAATAATTTACTTATTCATGCATCCTTTTGACATGTGCATTCACTGGATTCTGCGTTATAATGAGCTGCACTGAGCAAAAGCTGATCCAATTCCGTCGATATGGGAATGTGAAGAATAGCGAAAGATATTCATAATAAAGCTGATTTAATAAAATGTGAATTATTTATTAAAATCTATTTTTATTTTCAATTTCTTATTGCCATCGAAATGGGGGAAGGTTCACAAATATTACAGAAAAAGAAAAAATAATTTTAAAAATATTGCAAGTATTGGCAATGAATATGAACTTTATTTGAAGAGTCACCACTGCTTTCCGCGCATCATGCTGAAATTTTGAAATTAATCTTTTTATAATACTTAGCTTTGTCTCGAAACTCTCAAGCTAGAATTATGTGAAAAAGGTATATATATATATATATATAATGTTTTAATCATGCTTACTACAAGTATTTTCTTTTTCAGATGCCTCATTTACAATAATACACTCATCAACAGAGAAGAAAAGAATTGAACTTCAAAGTATTTAAATATGTTCAAAGAGATTAAATAAAATATACATTATAATTGTTGGTGATTTTAAATTTTAAAGATTGCTTTACGTTTCTGCTTAAGATTTGAAACATGAAAGCAATATAAATCATATGATTTGGTAAATAAAAAAAA
>JAPMOR010029930.1:189767-202697 GCA_026543865.1 Argiope aurantia
AAAAAAAGAAAAGAATTCAACTCCAATCATTTATTTTAATTAATTAGACAAATTATGCAATTCATTTAGAGATAATAGATTCTTCTAAAAAATGTCTGTTGTATGTCGATAGCTTCCGCTTATTGCTGTAGAGAAACTAATTTACTGTTATGAACTTTTAAATCGGATACTTTCCGAAAGGTGGTGTTTTCGCTAGTGTTTGCGTGCATTCATTTTCCACATGGTTTAAATGTATTTGCTTGATCTCAGTATAAATATGGAAAACGGAATAGTATCTTTAGATACTTATTAAGGTCTTTCTTTATTGTTGCAAAGGTAAATAACTTTTTAGACTGTGAAAAATACAAGTGCTGTTTGCGGAGACAAGCTATAAAAGAACGAAGTATACTCAGAATTGACCCATCGTAACAGAGTCGGGGGAGGGGTCACAAAGATATTGTCAAACTACATGTGCATTCGGTTTTTATTAAATTGGAAGGTTTTTAACTTGAAGCAGTTTTTTTTTAGTTATAGAAAAGGACGTTATAATGACAAGGCAAGAAAAAATAGGAGTGAAATTTCTCCAAAGATGACAAAATATTATCAAATAAACTGATACATATGCTTTTAAATAAATAATATTTGTACAAAAAAATCCATTTATTCTAAAAATTGGTTTACGCTTTCCGAGAAACCAGATGCAAAATTTTATTCTTAAAATTCCAAAATTTTACACTACATATTATTACAAAATAAGGAAATATTTTGTCAAAAATGTATGGTTGAAAATAATTGATCATTTTAGATGTTATTTTTTAACGATAGTTTATTGCACTTCCTTGTCTTTCAAATAATTTCTCTACTGTATTATGATCTATTTTTTTAGCTTTCTTGTGTCACCTATAATATTTAAAGAATGTTTTTTTCGTGATGTCATTATCTATTTTCTAAATGGCATTTTTTAAAGCAGTGTTTTGTGCAAGTAAGTATGAAGTTTTACTTTGTGGTTTATGAAACATACTGATCCTCTAAACAAAATCCCTTTGTTTCGCTGATTCATGTATCGTTTCTTTATTTTCGTGATCTCATTAAACTGAATGATAGAAAATATTTAAAATATAAGAAAATTTTTGTTGTTAGATTTTTGTAAAGTTGAATGGTTCTAATAATAATAATATGGCTAAATTTAAAATTTGGCATAAACAATCAAAGATCACCTTAGGTTTCTTCAATTCTCATTAATAGATAAAGATGTGCTTCAAAGATGCTAATGCTTATTTTTTATGCAATTTATATGTGGCTACAGTGGAGTTTATTAAGAGCAAACAATAGGAGAATACAGTAAGTTGTATTCTTATACCCTTTCCAAGTTAGTCTGTCTTTATAAGTCTTCTCCTTGTATAGAAATAGAACGTTTGCCAAGGAAATCACAATTCAGATTTTTCATATTCATTGTTCACCTTTACTTCTAATATTCCTAAACTATTATATATTTCCCTATATTTTATGCATGTAAAGCACAACCGTTTACACGCAAGGTGATTTAGAAGTTCGATGAAAATCTAAAAATCAATAATACTTTAACAAGGGAAAGAGTAAAATAGCCTCTTTGCATAGAAAATATAGTAAGAAGTTATGATTATTTTTAATCGAAATCAGGAAGTGCTTGTTTCAAAAGGTAAAATTTAAAACATCAGATAGTCTTGAAATTATTGGATCGTTGCATTATATACGAAAAAAAACCCTGATTTGTTATTCATTTTCTGAGCAAACAAGGCATTTCTACCTTTACTGTTTAACGAATCATTGGTTTTTAAGTTTATTGCCGCTTTCATATTACCCTCTAATTCTATTTGGCTTTTACAAAACACGACTTTTGAAGATATTAACACTGATTCCTCTTGTTAATGAGAATGAGAGTTGCATGCTCCGTGAAGGATGAAAACAGAAATGTGATTATAACGTTAAGAAATTGCAGCATTGCTTTCCTGCACAGTTTCTTTCATGGTACGGAAGGGAATTTTACAGATAGCTCTCATGGATGGTAAATAATCTTTGGTTTGCCAACCATTTGGTGTTAGAAATAAAGGATCTGGAATATTCGAGAATTTCGGCAATGTCTTGATTAGAAATAAATATACGATACATTTTTAGAAGTTATGTCCTACCACGTAAAGTTTAAAAAAACTGAGAGACAGAGAAAATACTACCCAGTTGAAATTGCCTCGTTCAATGGTGGCGGGGTGGTCGGATGTACACAAGAAGACAGAGTTAAAGTTAATCACTCTCTCTTTTGCTCTGTTTGTTTTGTGCTATGTCTTTATTTAATAGTAGTTCGTTGCTGGTATTCTAATGTTAACTGCAAATACTGATCTTGCGTATGCTCCGTCTGTATTTTATGCTTGTTTTGTGTTTTGGTGTACAATAAAGCATCACAATCCGTTACTGAGCTATTGGAATTTTCATTCAAGAACGGATTTTTGGTTTTGCTGTAAAAATATGGAAGAAGGAATTACTAATGAATCAAATCAGTCAGCCTCTATAAACAAATACTTAAGTATCTATAAAGATAAAGCTTGCAGATATGGATAACGCATAACCTATTCCAACCATTTTACTTTAAAAATAATATTTCTTTTTAAAGGAAGATTCTTAGAGTTTAAATTAAATTAATTGAAAACATTTCTTTTTCAGACATTTCCTCTTCTTATCTCAACAATGCCTAACTGGTCTAATCCCCAAGAAATTCGGATCCCAACAAGTTACGGCTTCATCGCTGCAAAAGTTTGGGGTGAAGAGCATCACGAACCTGTTTTAGCTTTGCATGGTTGGCAAGACAATGCAGGGACCTTCGACAGACTCATACCTCTTCTGAATCAAGATTTTTATGTAGTTGCTATCGATTTACCAGGGCGAGGACTGTCTTCACATTTTCCAAATGGTGCAACTTATCATTACTTAAATATATTGCTTGAAATCAAAAGAGTGGTAGATTATTTAAAATGGGAAACATTCAGCATAATCAGTCATAGTTTAGGTGGTACTTATGCTTTACTGTATTGTGGCATATACCCCGAAAATGTAATAACTACAGTTTTACTTGATTTTGTGAAACCATTTTCTCATGATGCGAATGCAATGAGATATGTCTTGTGTCAAAATATGGAGGAATTGCTGAAAGTTGAACAAAAGTTGCTGAAGCAACCTCCTGTGTATAGTTATAAAGAAGCCCGTGAACGTCTAATTCGAGGATTGCTGAACCAAATCACAGTAGAATCAGCAGACATTCTTTTGAAAAGAGCTTGCCAATTATCTAAGTGTGGTACAGGGGTTATATTTTCAAGGGACATTAGAACCCAGGCGAAACTTTCTTCCGAATTTTCTCATGACACTTTGAAGGCTTATTTGAGAAACATGCGAAATAATTTATTGATCATTTTAGGAAAAGATACTCCAGAACTACACGGATTGCGTGAAGGCATAAATGATTTTTTAAATTTATATAAAGAGACATGCAAGAATTTTCAGCTTGCAGAAATTGATGGAAATCATTATGTGCATCTGAACAATCCGGAAAGAGTGGCACCACTTATTAATAATTTTTTCCAACAACAATAATCCAATCTGTAATTTTTTTGGTATTGTTCACATTTATTCTCATTGATTAAAATAATGTACATGAAATTTTGATTAAAAATATTATTCTTTTAGTGGCTGATTAGATGTCTATCTGGTCTTCTGCTCAGTTTATTTGCATATGATGAATAAAATAAAGCGTGAAATATCTAAATTCGAAAACATATCTAAGCTTACAGAGAAAAATACACAAACTACCTGATGGAAAAAGAAATTTTGTTTATAAAATCTCTATGATAAAGATCTGATTTCTCATGCAATTTATTTGTTAGAATGGAGAATTTCTTCCCAAAGACTTCAAAATCTGATAACATTTAAAAAAAAATTCGCCTGCTACTTTCATTAAAAGTGAATATAAAGAAACAGAGGATTACTTCACTTAAAAATATTGTCTTGAATCTTCTCAGGATCTATTTTTTTACGAAGGATTGTTATTTTTACCATTATTCTTATTTCAATCTCTTCCTATAAGATTTGTGCAATTTCCCATAATTATCTCTATTTAAAAAAAATTAATTTCACAAAATTTTATTTTATTAATGATGACCTAATAATCATTATTTCTTGTTAGTTATTGTTTTGTTTGTATATTTCCTTTTTTTGCTCCTTGCATTATTTATGCTTAATATTTCTGCCTCAGTTTATTTGTTTATTATTTTTATTCCAGTTTAACATTTTAGTTCGTCCAGCAGCAAAATTTTTCCTTAAATCCTGAATATATTGTTGTTATCAGAGAGTAAAAATTCAATTAAATAAAAAAGAGAACTATGATAAAATTATGTAAAATAATTTTAAAAGAATATAGGAGATAGTAGAAAAGAAAATACCAAAACATAAGTAATGTTACTACAGAATGAAACAGTTTTATATTGGGTACATAAAAATTACAGATTATAATGCAGGAATAATCTTATTTGTATTTTAAGATGTTAACTAATTTTGCAAAAGATTAGAAAGAGGACTCCGTGTTAACAAATGAAATTTGAGCGATTAGCCAGTCCATTATTATAATGTCATGTTTTTTCAAAAAAATCGTTTGAAAATTCTGTACATTTAGAAATAGTATTCACCGTTTAGTTTCCGGTCGCATTAAGAAGTTTAATCGTTTTTTTTATTTAATATCTTTCTAAATTTTCTACTTTAACAGCTTTCAATTCCATAGGTGTATAATTTTTATAGAAAAAGAAGTATGATATATTTGAGAGAGAAATAACGTCAATCATTTTTGAATAAAAGCATATCGCAAACTTTAACAGCAGAGAAAATCAGAAAATACCTATCTAAAATTTAAAAGAATTCCAAATATTTCTCCATGAACTCCAAGATTTTCTTATATAACTTATTAGAAAACGCTTAGATACAATAAAAATGAAAAGTTCATAGTAATTTGATATTAAAATTAATCCATGGTTTCAATTTAATTAATAAAAATAAGAATATTTTAAGGAACTTCAAATTAAAGAAATGAAAGATTTCTCCTAACCACTAATCCTATTTCATACAATGATTACAGATTAAGCTCTATTAAAATTCTGAAAAAAAGATTATTCATAAAATTATGAATATATAAAAAAATTATTATTACATTTATAACTTCTATGCAATTCTTTCAAACATAAAACTCTTTTTCTATATAAATATGATTTTTTCAAAAGTAAAATTATATTTTGGTAAAACTTCCTTTATTTCCTTGTAGCACTTCTTTAAGAACATTTAAGGGCATATTTCAAATACATTATTAAGAAAAAAGTGGTAGGTTATTTCTTTCTGAAAAATTTCCGAAAATCTTTTAAGAACCGCTTTTGTTAAGTCATCATCTGAAAAGAAACGTAGGATTAAAATTTCAGATATTCATTGAAGAATACTGTAAGTTTGAAAAAAAAATCAGTATAGCTGAGTTTTGATTCAAAATGATTATATAAGATATCTAATAAAATGTTAGTCACTTTCTTTCAAATTCGTATTTAATACTTTAAAAAACATATACTTACTTAAAAAAATAAGCATTTAAAAGGACTCCCAGTGTATAACTTTAACCTATAAATCTATAAAAAGTAATCAAATATTTTAAAATATTAAACCAAAAATTTATGAAATAAATTTAATTTTATTAATTTTAATATTGAAATATAAAATATACTCAATGCAATTACTTAAAAAAAAACCCACAAAAAAAACATGTTATCTCCAATCTAATCTGATGAATTTGCCATTTTCTATCTTTTATTTTGGAAATGTTTACATTTTACACTTTTATAAGTCTAGATAATTCATTGATTTATATTAGAAAAATGCAAAAAAAGGCCCCTAGCTGAAATTCATACGAAGATTAAATCCAATTTCAGATTAAGTATAGTTTTGGGGATGAACTGCACAAAATTCAAGTGTAGTAATATACACTGAGTGGCTAAATTATTATGATCAAAACCTCATGATAATGCTATATCACCTATTTCCCTTAATACTTCTTGAATTCTTCTTGGCATGGATTCTATGATATGTTGTTAGGTGATAGAAGGAATTTGAGACCATATTCGATGAATTGCACTTTCCAGTTCCTTCAGATAGGTTGGCACTTAAACAGCTGCCTGATTTCCCGCTTGATCTCATCTTACAAATTTTCAATTAGATTGAGATCTGATGAATATGCAGACCAAGTACTGCATGTAAATAATCCATCATGCTCATCGAACTATCTAAAGACAATGCCAGCTTTATGACACGGGCATTGTTTGGTTAGAAGTATCCATTCCCGGCAGGATACATACACCATTAACATAACAGGATGTATTTAATGTGTGATCACATTTTTAATACCTTTGGGCATTCAGACGTTCTTTCACAGTAATCAATGGACTCATACAATGCCAAGGAAACATCCCCCAAACCGAAATATTACCTCCACCAACTTGAAACTTTGTGGCAATGCAGTTAGAGTCCATGCTTTCTTGCTGTTTTCTCTATATTCGCGCCCTGCTATCTTCATGGTGTAATTGAAAACACGATATATTGGACCACATGACCCTTTTACAGTTATCTACTGTCCAGTCCTTGAGCTTCTTTCCGATCTGGAAATGCCTTCTCTTGTTTAAGGCAAACAGTAGAAGCTTTCGAACTGGTCATTAATCTAGTAGTAGCTGTCGAATAAGTTATCTTCGAACACACATTACACCGTAAGGCTTCAATAGCCTATACGGTACAATATGTGGAGAATAGTTTTCAGAGATGTTCGCAGTTCTCTTTGATTAATATTCCCCACTATTTGATGTACTGGTGCTTTTCTGTTAGACTGAACAACTCTGGCAAGTCTCCTTTTAGCTCGGGCATTCAGTAGCTTGTGACGACAACAAGCCTGACGTTGGGATCCGGTTTTCTGCTTGGTAGTCCGTTTCCTGTAAACATTAGTAGTTGTTACTGTCGAACACTTCACAAGTGCAGCCGCGTTTCTAATACTGGTTCCCAAGTTCCGAACGCCTGCAATCATTAAGCATTCAAATTCAGTTAAATCACATGTTTTTGCCCATATTTTCGAAGCAACACAATGTATTTGATGTTTACTCATTTTGCATTTCCTTTTTGTAGCCATCTTGCCCTGTTGCGGCAACACTTTGACGAAATAGCTCAATTTCCTAAAATTGTCAGTTAATCATAATAAAATGACTGCTCAGTGTATGTACAATGACGAATGGAGGCTAAAAGTGAAATTCTTTAGATATTTATTTGATAGTATCAGTCGAAGAGCTACGAATTATTGAGCAAAAATACTTTGAAAATTGCTTTAGAATGTTTAAAGATGCTTGTTTTAAATTCCTTTCTACTCTCTCAAGTTTGATTTTCACAAACTGATGCCTTTATTTTATAAGAATCATTATTCTTGGTATTAAAAATATAGTTTTTTTATTAATTCTATAATTTTATTATAATAATATTTTCTGTTGCATTATAAGATAGTTTTCTTTTGAGCTTTACATGTAGAATTTTGAATCTATTATAATTCAAGTTATTTGTTTATATTTATTGTCTTTCAGATATAAATATGGATTACACGTTGAGCTACCGTATTGGGCTAGGACAGGATTAGGTTAAAAACTTGAATTTGAATGAACATTTAAAAATTTATTTTTTTACAGTTTTAAAATTTTGATTCGTTTCTTTTTCCTGTGATATCTTTATTTAATTTCCATGTCAATTAGAAGCTAAGTTATATCAAATTACTGATATGTAAGTGTTGCTTATTTATAAGCATTTAAAAACCTTAAATGTATTTTCTGAAGAACGAAATTTTTCATTATTCTACTGTACGAATATCATCGCATCTCAAAAAATAATCAAGATATCTTTATGAAATTTATAATTAATGCTCGTTTTGTTACGCAGAATGCAATGAACTATGATTGGATGCTGAATGCTTTAGAAGTTGAATTACGATTGTTTATTGTAAATATTGTTGAAAAAATTCCAAAAGTTCATAGATAATTTCATATATTACACACACAAAATTTATTTTCGAATAATTTTTAGATAATAGTTACTTACACTCTAAGATATACTAATATATAATGTTAATAAGAAAAATGAAAAACTGTAACAATTTTTTCTCTATAACAATCCTAGTACTTGTAAATAAATGCTGAAATTTACATTAAAATACGCTTTTTCTTTGAAAGCTACAAACATATGGAAATAATTTCACTTCTATTCATTATTTTATCCTTATATGAATAAAAAACACCATATATTTATTTAAAATATTTTTTTTAAAAAAAAGTCCCTTACGAAACTAGTCGGATACCTTATAAAATAAGTAGAATGTACAAAACTATAGAATAAAAAAACAAATTAATTTGGTTTTTACCTTCCCGGGCTGTATCTGTGAGAACAAAAAATTATTTATGAGACTTATGGTGCATAAAATATTGATATTTTCACTCAGTAATATAACAGTTATATAATGAGATGGAATATATTTCAGCAAGCAAAAATGGGGCATTTTATTATATTTTAATTTTTGGTACCCAGCGTTAACATTCGAGAAATTGCGTTGTTATATGTTGTTACTAACTACTTTCATTATATGTAGTTGAAGAAAATAGATTTTAATAATAAATTTTTATTAATTATTTTATTGAAGAAGCATGATGATGATGTCACGTCCGCGTTACCACGTAAAGGGGGTGCAGTAGCTTCTGAGGGTAAAGACCCCTAGACACAGCACCCAAGGGCAGAAGTCGACTTCTAGCTCATATGAAGGTGAAACTCACACACATTCGCTTGCACAACCCCGTTTTACAGGGGGGCACATTCACACGCCTCACAGAGAGAATACAGAACAACCATGCCCGAACCGTGACTCGAACCCAGGACGCTCAGATCACGAGGAAGACGCGCTACCCCTATTGAAGAAGCATCTAAAGATTGATTAAAAAATATTTCTAGAGATGAAACGGAAACCGAGTAATGTGAGCTAAATTACGTAATTTTATGCAAGGAGATTTTGACAAAACTCATACAAAAAAAGCACCTCGAGTCAAAATAGTATATCAAGATCAGATTTCGTATAATTTTTTTTAAAAAGTAAAAATAAATATAAAAATCTTTAAAAATGTGATTAAAACATGAAATAGTTTTGTTTAAAGAAATAAGTTGTTTCACGTCACTCTGTTGGAAAAGCGCCCTATAAAGAATGACTCATTCATGTACGCTGAAGGTATCACAAGTACTTGAGAACTCACTTAAATAGTAAATGAGTTCTAGTTTCTTTGTGAAGAGATATAGTAATGGTGACAGATTGTGTCAGTTTTATTTTTCCGACGACGGGGTGTACCTCCTTCTGGAAGATTTTCTAGAGGACAACTTATGGTTATTAGGTGATAGCTACAATTACAATGTAGTGGCGGCTTAATCGTTAAGTGCTACTTAGATTCCCTTACAGGATGGGGTTTTGGAGTTATAGCACACTTGACATAAACTTTTACTTTTTTCTATTTGTTTTCATGCTACTGCTGTTGCCATTTCTGTAATTAAAAAGCTACTTTCTGGTTATTGTATTAAAAATTTGCGTCTACTCAAAACATTCAACAATTAATTTTTCATTCAACTAATTTAAATTCAAATGATTTTGAAATAAAAATAATAACATTAATTTGCTAAAGAAATTTAAAATCCAGTTCAAAAAAATAGTATAAATGGTATTATTTCTGAATACATTAAAATTTTAACTTTTACCGCTCTCTTTTTTAGAAACTGAGTATTTTTTTTAATGAAATTTAATTATAGCTGAAGGAATACACAAACTAGTGGTATTGACAGTATCAAAAAATAGGTAGTAACACCAAATTGGTAAAATCTTATCCTTATCTCTTTCATAAGAGTTTAAAAAATTTGAGCATAAGATTTATTTATAATGATTTGGAGTGTTTCTTGGACAAGTAAAAATTTAGAAAACGAAACAGGTCAAATTATAATTTTTTCAATATTTTTTAATATCGTAGATTTAATTTATAGAACTCATTGTTAAGCGAACTTTTCAATAAAGGTTGATCTTTCCTTAATGAAAATGAGTGTAAGAATTTAAAAAAATTAAATTAACATTACGTATGTAGCAGAATAAGTGAAGAATGTTTCACAATTATGACGTCACTGCTATGGCTTCGTAGCCGACCATACTCGCAATTTCACGTGAACCTACGTCAAAAATGACTGACTAACTGAAACTTTGCTTTTGAGGTGAAGCTTATGTGATGATACAAGAAAGTTATGGGTATCCGTCCTTCCCTATACTAACAGAAATAAACATCAACATATTTTCTGTTATAGTGAGAGAAGATACTTGAATCGCATTAAAAGATCTATTCGAACGACTGAGCATTTTTATTGATCCACCTACGCGTTGCTCACTATATATATAGCAGGTGCTGGAAGTTCGAATCTGTTTGTCATTATTGCTCAAACATCAATATTTTATATGTTTCTTATTTTTATTATGGCACTGATTTAGTACAATGGGATTTTCTCTTTTCACAAATTTCCGCTGATGATAGGAAATGCTTATCCTCTGGGATAAGCCTTTTCTGGATTGTGAAGGCTATTTTGAAGAGGTTGTCAAAAAATATTTGCCAGACTTTGTTTGATCAATGCATTTCAGGTGAAATAAATGCATTGTGTGTTAAGGGGAGTGTTTTCAGAAAGATCACCAAAACTTCCAAGATAAGTAACAGCGATACTTTTTCATTAACTTGTGAATATTCTTACTTGAACAACCTACATATTAATCATCAATGTTAGTAATAAGATAATTTGAAGAATTCGCTCGTTTAATTCATCCAAAAGTACGGCATTTCAGTTTTATAAAAGAAGTTAGAATGAATATACTTAAAACTTTAATATTACATATAAGATGTAGGTGTTGAGTTTGATCAATACTTCATAAAAATAGGTCCATAAATTTTTTGAGGTATAGCTTTATTAATGCTTTTCTTATAGGCCTATACATATTCAAACAGTAAAAGTAATTAAGTATATAAAATTATTAGCCGCCTTTGGCGACCAGCCGGTTCGCCAGTATTACCGCTCGCTACAATTTTCAATTAAATATTTTAAGTAACTGGTCTCTAAACAGATTCTCAAACAAAACATTTTTAATCTTCAAATTTTGATAGTCATACCAAACTTATACTGTTGTTTAGATCGTTTCGTTCAATTTATTATATATATTTTGCTAATTTGTTGTCATTTCCGGTAAAACTTCAACTTTAATTTAAAGTGGAAATGATGAAATTGCAATTAAAATAAAGATATTTTTAAATAAAACCAAGTATTTTATTTTATTCATCATCTTTATTGTTATTTATTTTTTTATTATTATTACCGAATATGAGTATTGCTAACAGAATCGGTCGGTATTTAAGTCTTATGTGAACTAAAAAATATTTTTCATAATTTATGTAATATCTCAAAGAATAATTCAACAAAAATTTCTCAGATTCAGCAAAAAATTTAGTTTTTAGTTTTGCTTTCAAAAGGATTGAAATGAAATCAATAATAATATTTTGTTCCGGCCTAAAAATATATTTCAAAAATTATGAAGTCTAAATTTAATGCAGTAAGGTATGATATTCTGGGAAATATTCAGTACACACCAAATTTTAAATAAATGAATGAATGTTTCTGTTTTCCACGATCAACTAAGACTTATTTATGAAGTTTTGAATGTTAAAAATTTAGAAAAACTCAACATTTTCATAATCTTAGGCCAATTAATCTTGAGAAACCTGCGCGCTGATTGGCGTATTTTCTTTGAAACAATCGATGGAAAATCTAAAATTATCCTTTTTTTATTGAATAGTGATATTCAAATTTTCATAAATCAGTCAGTTTAAGTGATTGATTTAGTTGATTGGAAATTAACTCTTTTTATTTAAAATATTAGTGTTTCAAGAACATTTTGTTACTCGTGATTTCCACAGCAGAAACTTTATGTAAAATTAAAAATTCGTTATTTATTAGAGCATTTATTGAATCAAGTTACCTAAAATATAATCATTTTCCCTTTAGACTATTTTAGCAGATCTGTGTCTTACCAAAGTTTTACAAATTAGCTGTGTGGCCCTGATTTGAATGGATATCCTGTTCATATTAAACAAAACTTGCCTTAAAATAAAACTGATTTATTGGATTAATAATATACAGAGTGTAAAAGATCATAAAATAATTTTTCTTGAATTTAGTTTTTAGAAAAAATATTTCATATTTGTTTTATTTCCTACAGACACGTGCCGAAAACTATAGTTTTGCAGATTTCATTTCCAAAAAGATTTAATTTATTTTTAGTCGGAGCTTTAATCAATATGATGGAAACACTTTGAAAAAAGCTAATTTCTTCCCATGAATGCGAAACGTGCTCGTGCAGCCTAAATTTTATTTTTATTTTGTAAGAAAAAAATTGTTGAAAAATATAGTTAAAATATTTATTTAAAAATTCATTAAAAATAGAAATTTAATTTTAAGGTTAAAACATTGGTATCATTTAAAAGATAAATTCTTGATCTTTAACTTCATGTAAAAATATTTTTTGTGCGGTAATATTTTCGGAAGTTATAGCAGAAACACGCCAAAATTTCGCTTAATTTTTAAATGAATAAAATTCTAATTAAAAATTCGAAAAATAACCCCCAGGTGCACATTCCCTGTCTCCAAGGTATACACGTGCCAAATGTGGTAGCTGTAGGTTGAATGGTCTGGCTTGTAGAGCGCCAACACACACACACACACACACACACACACACACACACACACACACACACACACACACACAGC
>JAPMOR010029932.1:0-53598 GCA_026543865.1 Argiope aurantia
TAAAAGAAAGAAATCAGAAGTTCTTACGAATTGCTCTTGTATAATGCGTGTTTTAAAGATTGAAAAAAAATCATTTTATTTGTTTTTTTAACAATGCATTAATCTTCTTTTTTATGATTAGTGTTTATAACAATTTTACATTTCTTTCACATTCAGCAATGAAGGCTTTTGGATTAAAATGTGTCGCTTTTTTTGAAGAAATGTATTTGGTTAATTTAAGTAACGATCAATTTTTATTTTGTAATTTTTATACAATTTATTTTTGGATTGATAAATGGAAAAGTGTTCGCCGAACTAAATTTACTATACTTAAGATTCTATGTATTATGATTTTTAATTAATAGTACAAGGTTGTATGTTTGTTTGTTTTCACTTAACATACCCTCAACATTCTGAATACTTAATTATTTTTCTTTGGCAGATTTCAGTTTTTATAAATTTGTTTCAAAGTTTATAAAAGTACTACTCTTACATTCAATCAAATTTATAAAATCTTCAAAATATTTTAGCTTCGAATAAACACGAAGATTTAAAATTTAAAATGAACATGAAATTAGTAGTTGCAAGTCTTGCAACTTTGAGGACACATTATTTATATATTTGCTCAATTGAATATTAAAAGCAGTATAGCGAATTATTTATATGAAATTACCTGAATCAATTGCACTGCTCAAAATCTATTCGGCTCCTATGGTATTTAATTCGGGATTTAGATTAGAAACTTTAATTTAAGTTCCAGTTTAGAAACTTTAGTTTAGAATCGGTAGAAACAGTTTAAGTATCTATTTACCGACATTATTTTAAAGTACTGTTTAAATCCGGTTGATATCTTAACAATATGACTACATTTGCTAAATATATTTTTAAGAACAAGAAGAACATATTTCTAATAGAAAGCAGTAGATATAAACAAAAAATAATATTAAAAATATTTTATTATTAAGTTAATCAATTAAATTAAAGTAATTGATCAAAAAAAGTTTTTTTCTTCTTCCTGGCTTTATTCTGTACCAAAACTTAACTAATGTTTCAAAAATTAATTTGAAAAATTGATGGTAAAATAAGTCGATAAATAATGTGTTAAAAAATACGAATGATATTTTTATCCATTTTTTTTCTAAATGGCAATAGTATAGATATATCGATAAATAAAGGATTAAAAAATACGAATGATATTTTTATCCATTTTTTTTTCTAAATGGTAATAGTATCGATATATCGATAAATAAAGGGTTAAAAATACGAATGAGATTTTTATCCATTTTTTTCTAAATGGTAATAGTATCGATAGTTTATGCCATTTTTCTTTGTCAGATTACAATTTTTCCCGACACACATTCTTGATTTGAAAAATTAAGGTTCTTGATCTATAGAACGCGAATAAATGCAGTGCAATTGTGCGATGGTTATTGCATTCTTACAGCTACTGTAATCTGCACACTTAGGAAGACAGCAAATTATGAGACAGTAATTAATGAGATAATAAGTCTGTGTTAAAATCTGAGTTAATAGCTTCAGCATCACGAAAGGGCTGTCCACGTCGTCGCATATTAATTCACACCTAACACAAAAGTTAAATTATGAGACCCCGTAATTTTAATAAAGAAACCGCACAATTATTCATCCTTTCCGTCAGCACGGCTCTTCCTTTCAAACACGAGGATTTATACAATACTTCAATCTAGTCAAATTTTAAACTTGACCAATTATTCTTTTGTATTTTTTTTTCATTATATCAAACTCTTTTACATTTACATAGACCATGCAATTTTACTCTGTTTACTTCAATTATTAATGTTTTGTGTTTGTTTATTTCTTAAATTAAACATTTATGTTTTTCACTAATTGTATACATATCCGTGTTTTCATTTTAATTTAATTCTGTACTTAATTACTTCTGTACTTTACTTAATTTAATTAATTCTTTATTAATTTACCTAATTCTTAATTCTTCGGCAAAATCTACCTATTAATAATATAAAATATTCTTTTATCAGATGAAAAATATAATTAGATGAAAAAAAATTGGATAAAATATAATATAAAGAATTTTCATGTCATCAATAGAATCTCGTATAAAAGTCTTGACATAACCAGATCACAAGTGTAAGCTTAATTTTAATCATCCCAATTTTGTAGGTTAACTTACATGTACGACGAATTTCCTCCCCCCTTCTCAAATTTCACAATAAAGAATGAACATTCAAAATCAAACCAATATATAAACGTGTGTGTCAAATAAACTCGACTTGGCAAGAATTAACTTTGCTTGGATAATCGCATTTTTATTGATATTCAAATTAAAACTCACGACCATACATACGAAAAAAGTGAGATTTATAGTATGAATCAGGAAATTCGGAACTACGTCTAAGAAAATGAATTAGTACTGAAAATAAACTTGCATCGTTTAAATGCGTGTGTGCTCTCTTATTTTGCATTCAACCATCTTTAGAACACGCAAAGTAAATAAAAATATTTTTCCTTAATGTAACATCTTTATATGTACAACAGTCTATACAATACTGATATGATATTGTACGACATTCAATGTATAGAGAAACATCCTAGAGATATTGTACAGCATTTTGTACTATTGGATAAAAAAAGCTTTGTTCATCTGGAAATTTCGTTTTTGAAATACAAAAATTTTATCTCGATCGTTCATTGATTTCTAATCCCGACTCAAATTTTTATTTTGTAAAGGTAATCTTCTCCCCACCCCATCGCATTTTTTTTTAGTTATAAAGAATTAGTTATTTTTAATTTTGAGACTTATAACTTGCTTTTTCTTTCTCGAGAAAGGACAAACTGATGCTTCTGAATGTTGATTAGAAACATTTATGGCAATTCTTTTCAGTCAAGTTTAAAATTGTTCTCGTATATATAAAATTAACCTCGCAATGATAACAATCACAATAGTATACTCGTTATTTGCAAGTTTCGTCACGTGGATTCACCCCAAACAAACAGGCGTTCTTTAATTTTGTAATCATAATACGTAAACCTACTTTCGAAATGAATATCAATATATTGCTTAAAGATGCTTATTAATATGTTATTTTATAAATTTTAACACGTTTGTTTAACTCTTGCGTTTTGAAATGTTACTTTGTTTTGCATTTAAAAATAACTCTGCCGCCATCTATCGGTACTTGAATCAATTACTCTTCCGCCCTTTCTACGAGGAAATTCAAGCTTGCTTCCAAGTGAGATTAATTTCTCGGTTCATAAAAATAACATTTTACTAAAATATAGGAAAAAACTTTTGAAATAACAATACAGAATACAGAAAAACACATTAATACTAGAAATTATATTAATTTGTTCAGAATTTTTAGGTGAAAGGTACAAGCAATTAAATTTTCAAAAATAAGCGTTTGGCGATCAATAATGAAATTTTTAAATTTATCGACTTAAACTCATTAATACTTCAGTACCCAATTTTTTCTTTTCAATAACATAAACTTTATGTAATTATGTTTATCTTTAAAGATTTCAATAATTTACTTTATCATACTGAATTTGAGCAGTATCATTTTGCAAAAGATTATTTATTATTCTAATTTCATTAAATAAAATATAAATTAGTTTTGTTTACTATTTAAATTTATAGTTTTAAAACAATAACTAGATTTTATAATTTCTTTAGGTTGTTTTTCCTAATATGATTAATAAAAATGATTAGCAATATTTTTAATAATCGATTGGCATTGTATATAATTACAAACATGAAAATTTGTCTGCAATCCTATTCAAATTATCCAACAACAGTCGCATAAAACTTTACATCTTTCAATCTTTTCATACTGTTACGTTTCAATCTTTTTTTCCAAATACGTTTCTAACAGAGTCAGAAATTTTTATAATCGACATAATCTCTTTAGTCAAAAAATAAATAATAATAATAAATCATTTATAGCGAAGTATATTTATGTGGCTGCAAGAAATTGGCATTTTTGAGATGCATCAATAATTAATTTTCTTATAAAATAAATGTAAATAACAAAATTCTTAATTTTAAATAACATAAGAAACTTCATGAAAACATGAGTTTTTAAATACTATTTAAAATTAAAATGCATGCAATTATCTCATTAAAATTATCATTTAAAATATGCATAACTTTATTAAGGGGATTTTTTTAATCTGGTTGAGTAATAATTCCATACAAGTGTACTTGTTGTTGAGGATGAAGCATTTTAGTTTCTATTTCACTTTTGATTAATAGACTTGACTAAATCAAGCAAGAAGTTTATCATCGGAAAAATTAAAAACTATTTTGATTTTCAGATTTAGATTTTCTTCCTATCGAAAATCTAAAAGTACCATAGTCAATAAAGAAAACCTCTTTAATTAAAGCAAAAATCATTTTACTCAAAAACATGTTGCAAAAAAATGTTTAATGTCCAAAAATTATCACCAAATAGTTTAGAAATAAAATATTTGAGTTCTTGAACATTTCTTTCCTATACCTGGTAATAGATTCAACATTTCCATTTCGTTTTATTTGTTAAGATCTGGAGGAGAAAAAAATAACAGTACAGTATCTAAGACTTGAATGCTTCAATTGCTGACAAATTTGCCATTTTTATCATCGTACAAGAGATAAATACATTGATAGTTTATAAGATATAGTATATATAATATAACAATTTTCCTATATTAAATCATGAATCTCATATGTTTAGTATTTATTATACGGGAAAGTGCTTTTTTCACTAGTTTCATGTGAACTTTTAATAATTCACTTGAAACTACCAGAAACAACATTTTCATTGTCTCTGATCTCGTAATTGAATATGAATTTTATATAAGTAGCAATTTTAGAGTTGAAGACTTAATAGCCATGAGAGTAGGATAACATATTTATGAGTTTTCTTGTTTGAATTTCTTTGAAGTATTTTAAATAAATCCATCTGAAACAATTCCTAATATTCGTAGAAAGTGTTTGTGTAATTCTAAATGATATGAATTCTACATCATTATGTAAACCAGAGAGTAGATTATAAAGTAACCAGAAAATTAAGCTGTATAATGATAATTTAAGCTGTATAGTGCACTTAATAGTTTTGTAAAGAAATACTTCAGAAATTTATTTTTGAGCTCACATTTTTTAATTATGTAATATATATAAAAGATTCACAAACATTTTTTTAAGTTAAGAATTCACATCCAATGCGTGACAATTAGCTTTTCCAAATAATCCTGAAAAATCTGTGGATAGTCTGATTTCTTAATGATAAAATTCACTAAATTTTGTAATATCAAACAAATAAAATTGTTTCCATTCTCAAAAATCTAAAGAATCAATAAGATAAAGATAAAAATGAAAATCAATTTTTGATTTCATATTCACACAAAGATTTAATAATTGTTTTTTTTTTTTGTAAAAATGATGCCTTCAAGCAAAATGTCTCTAAAATGAGTCTGAGAAATTTCAAAAATCATCACAGAAAGAAGGCGTTATAAAATCCTTAGAAGAGCAAGTGCATTTTGTTAATCTCGAAATTATTATCAAATTTCCGTCTTGACGTGAATGTAATTAGCAAGCGGAGATAAAAGCAAGCATTCTACCCATACTAACACCAAAATGATAATTGCCTCTGGCAATGCACATTCAAAAGTATAAAGCGACTTTCCAGAACCACATATTTCGTTGGATTCTTTAGAAAATGAACTTTATTGTGAGATAATTTCCAGTGACTTAAATCTCTTTCTTAATGAGTTTCAGTTTTCGAAACATGGCAGAATATATATTTCCCAGTGGTAAATTACTTTTCATTCATCTGATTGTATATTGAGAAGGAAAAGCATTTTGTTTTCAAAAATAAACCCTTCGGGATTTAGATTCTAGTTACTTTTAACATTTTCTTTTAAGTGGGAAAAAATGCAACTAAACCATTTCAATGCATAATAAACGAGCTAGCTCTCTTACTTCAAGGTTTTCAAAAGCATACAATTTTATACTAGCTGACTAACTATATGACAATTTTCTTAAAATACATGTTGAGGGGTTTATAAAATCTGGATGTGTGTGTAGGTGATTGCATTTGCTTCAAAAGAATTCTTTTATTTCAGAAATAAAATTCTGTTTTTTTATCTTTTATCCAAAAGGCTTTATTTGCAGCAACATGTTACATAAATGTAAATAATCTGTATATTCAATATTCTCAGAGATAATTTAGAATATCAGAAATATTTACACTAATTATGGTTCATCAATAGTAGCAGCACTATTTTAACTGAATTCATATTCAGCATTCAAAATTTGGAACAAAATAACATGTTACATTCATTATAGAGATAATGATTTCTTTAATGTTTATGCATTGATTTATACATCCAGAAAAAAAAAGTTGCAGGCAGATGATGTGTATGAAAAGCTTCAAATTAATTCCTTTTCATATTCTCTCTCTCTCTCTCTCTCTCTGTGTGTGTGTGTGTGTGTATTATCTCAATGCTACAAACAGTCTTCATATATTCTGCTAAATGTTTTTAAGGGATTTGTAATTTCGAAATTAGAATTGATGCAGACATTTTTGTTTTCTTTAATAACTAAAAAGTATTTTTTTTCTTAGTAAATCATCAAAATATCATCCCTTTTATTAGAAAAAAATGCAATTTCGTCTCAAGATCCATGCCCTTGAAAGGGTGAATATACCTTTTCAATTTCTTGATGAAACTTATGTGAAAAAAAAGAAAGAAAAATCCTTGTAATAATTTTAGTGAAGCAAAGAAAGAGTATACAAATTAGAGTACGTTTGATGCATCATAAACTAATATTGGAGTAAATTTTGATATATTAAATTTATAGAAACATAAAATCGGAAACTCGAGACAGCAGATTTTTATATGTAATATACATTAATTATGGAGTCACTTCATAAGACGATGCTGATTCTACTGTATAAGATGTTAATAATCATTGCCAAATTTCTTAGAGGTAAGCAAGGGTCTGAAGAGTGAATTTTAGAGGTATTCTTTCAAAATATGTCTCAAACGTTCTTGATGCAATTTTGATAGGGATATTGAGCCTGTGACTAAATGAAAAGAAATGGTTATCACAAATATCATTTACGATTCAAATAATAACAATATCACTAGTTTGCATGAAGCTCTAAATTATTACTAACACATAAGGATCATATTGAAGGATCAAATGTATCATCACTAGTAACTTGCAAATTATGGTTTTTGTTTAAAAAATGAAAGTCAGAAAATCCGCAGAATGAGAACAATCCCTAACATGCAAACACTAGAATTGCAAGCAGGAATTTTGCCGACAGTTGTTCGCTACTTAATAAGACATCCAAAGATTTTTCAAATACAGACAGCATCCTCTATTGATTTGCAAGCTTAATATAAAATATTCCTTGAGAGAACATATATGTACTTATTTAAATGGTCATACTTATTTAAATTGTTCGATCATAAAGTTTTAGAATGAAAAGTGAATGTATTTACATAGCTAAAACTAGCTTGTGTTCCACATGGGACATGAAAAGATGGAGTCACTATCAAGTACTCGTTTATACAGAAAATTATGCGAACTTACAACGGTCATAAACAACATGCAATAATATAACTATCAGAGCCTCTTATGATTTTTCCCATTTTTTGGTTAATATTGATCCATTTTTGTATGAGTATTAATTTTTGCTAGTGAAGATGAAATTTCTTTGTATATGGAAACAACGATGAATATTTTGGAATTAAAATGCTGTAATTAACTTTTTTTTTTCTTTTTTTGGTGTAGATGCAGATTGAAGTTTATATACCAAATCTCTTTTTTACAAATTCATTGAAGTCTAGTTCGCTTGAAAACCAATAAATTACCTTAAAATCATAACTGGCACATTAGATTTTTAACATTTAATTTATGTCTTTTTTAAGTTGTGATATATATTATCAAAACTGTCATAAATATTATGAGTTATGATAAAGCGAATGTATTCTTCACTTAAAGAAAGTATAAATACAATTTTTGTCACCAAAATTCTATTCAATCTTCCTTTAAATAAAATCAATTTTTAAAAACGTTTTATATTTTAAGCAGTGAAATTAAGCAAAAACAAGTATTTTTCCATAACATATTGAATGTTAAAGTGAGAAATATTATTTTTTTTAATGGATTATTCTTCAGCTGCTAAAACTTTCACACAGAAATATTTCATGTTTTATTATGCTTTACTTATTCAAACATAAGTAATTTAATATTATAAATGGCAAAAGAAAATCCATTAATGAGGCTTTTCAAGGCAAAATAAACATTCTAAAATTTTACGTAAAAATAAAATGAGCGTTGTTTAAATAAAATTGTAAGACTAGCTTTTTGCAGCATAATAGAAAATTCTTAAAAAGAAAATAGAGCAAAGTTAAAAAGTCAGAGAAATAATTACTCTTGATTAAAGCTTACTTAAATCATCTTTCTTTTTTTTCTTCTTTTTTTTTGCCTTATTGTTAAAAAAAAGGAAAAGAATAAAGTGGGCATATTAGCGCACATTTCACTTCAAGAAATTGAAAAAATAGTATTGTTTTCTATCATAAAAAATAAATAAATTCTAGAATCCCCTTTTCCTCTGAAGCATTAAATTTCTTTGCAATTATTTTTTTCTCAGTTCGCTCAACATGTAATTGAATAATTTTTTAATGTTAAACTAAGCTTCTTAAATATTTCGAAATTTAGTAATTGAAAAACTATGAAGGTTATCTTTATGGAAATTATGAAATATGTTTTTTTTTAAATTTTAACTGCAATTAATGGGAAATAAAAAAAAGGTTTTAAGTATTATTATCTAGCACAGATCTTATTTCACTCAAACAATGATGGCGAAAAAAGTCAATATGTATTTAAATTTCCCGGATTAATGAGAAAATTTAAAGCTTATAACAGTTACACATTAATTTTATTTAAGATTCATATAATGGCAAAAAGCATTAAAAATATATCGCTCATTTTCTGTCATGAAAAAAGAAATATATGAAATATGGTGATTATTGTATCAAATGTTTAAAAAGCAGTAAAAATTAATTTAAATATAAAAGTTAGTAATTAATTTTATATGATTAATGACCATAAATGAATTTTCTAATATTTTTTTTCGAATTCTGATACTGTTTTTAAAAAATGTTGAAGAACTTTTTAAAAACCTTATTGCTAATTTTGACAGAATTTATATAATAGAAATCATTAATCATCAGGCCTTATTGTAACATAATTTAGCTAATGAATATATCTAATTAAATGAAACTTAGTCCAGAATAGAATATGAATCTTTATTTTCTACTCATCAATTGTAAATAAGCTTCTTTAATAAATAATGAATATTAATAGTTTGGTAAGCAAAATGAATGAAGGCCAAATTACATATCATATAATTAGTAAAAGTAAAATTTCAATAAAATATAATCTGGAAAAAAATATTCTTCCCTTTTCAGTATTAATAAATTTGATCCCCTCAGTATTAATAAATTTTAAAAATGGTCATTATACTGATAGAAATCATGAAAGTGTTAACACCTTCGCTTATGTAGCTAGATATTTTACGAGCTGCATTTCATCCATACGATGGATCACTATATTTTTTAAATAAAACTAAATTTATATGTACTTTTGATTCCCAAATGAATCTAAAATATATCTGTCACAGTA
This sequence comes from Argiope aurantia, assembly GCA_026543865.1. NCBI lineage: Eukaryota > Metazoa > Arthropoda > Arachnida > Araneae > Araneidae > Argiope > Argiope aurantia. Next base: position 9,656 of record JAPMOR010029932.1, read on the forward strand.
TTTCCACAAAACGTTTCAACAAAATTGTTACTATTGTTATATAAACTGGCTAGTAGTTTTTTTTTTTTTTGTTAGAAAATTGTTGAACTTTTCAAGCAAATTCCAAACTTGGTATGTAAATCTATTTCTGAAAGACATTATTAATATTTCAGTAGATTAAATTTCTAAGAATGAAATTTAAAATATAAAATAAAATGTCTTAAAGTAAAACAACTTTTTTCCATGTAAAAAGAAATCTAATTTTGAACTTCTGCAATTATAAACATTATGCATAAATTGGAATTTATATCCAGGTTAATATTTAGATAAATTATTTTTATCAAGATCAAGAGTCATACAAATAATTTAATGAGTTATACAGTGTTAGGCATAGTATCTTAGTGTATAAGAAAATCTGAAATATTTTGTTCTTAATATGGCCTATATTAAATTAAAATATGCTTAAATTTTAAATGTATTTTTATTAATAACTTTAATATGATCTTGGTCTACCCCACGAAGACCCGCATATCCGAAAGGGTGTAAGACCTTGAAAGTCGCCGGGGAGAAAACCATTATTTATTTATTAAAATGCTTAGTCTTCGCCAGAATATGGGCGGTAAATAAGGGCATAAGTTGTGGTTCATTTGACTAAAATAAGATATTTAAATTAAATAGTTCGCAAACCAATTCTGGGTTCAGGAGAGTAAGTTGAAAAATACATATAGAAAGCAGTAACGCGCATAAGCATAAAAATTATCATAATGTTCAAATGAATGAAGACATAGTAGATATAGTAGTATAGTAGACATAGACATATAGCAATATCAAATCATGTACCAATATCTAAAATTATATATATATATATCCCGTTATATAAAGTGAAAAATAGGTGAATGACACAAATAAAGGTCAATATACAAAGCATATATAGAATAACATAAAAAAAAGCATTACTAGAAGGCATTACTAGTATTACTTAGCTGCATAAAAAAGTTTAATGGGAGTTGACACAATTTTAAATATATGCATTCCATCACAGAAAAAAATATTTTTTGTACAATTATCTGAAATTTTGAAAAAGTTTGTTATTTTAAATCAATGCTAATTTGGTTTATCAATTGTTTTTAAAGTCTAATAATTGTTTTTAATGCAGCAGAATTTGTATCTGAATTTTATTTCATTTTAATCAGAAGAACATTAATTTTAATTAACATGAAATTATTATATTTCAAAAATAGAAAATTATTAATTTTTATGAACATGAAATTATTATATTTTATTAATATGAAATTATTGCTTTTTATTAATATAAAATTTTGATATTTTATTAATGTGAAGTTATTATATTTTATTAAAGCAAAATGATTAATTTTTATAAACTTGAAATTATTTCTGCTAATTTATTTGTTTCGTTTTGAAAAAAACAATTTTTATATATATTAAATGATATATATAAAAACTAGTAACTAAGCTTATGAATATGATTACGCATATGAAATATCATAGACGCTCAATTTATGTGCAATTATATCTGAGGATGAGATTCTCCAACATTCGTCCTCGGCTAATAGATTACATGAAATACAATGTCCCATTTTGTTTGCGGGCAGCTAAAAGAGAGCTCAAATGATGGGTTGTAACTAGTTGCTCGGTTGCCACCACTAGTTGCCACCGACCGCAATTGGCTAATAGTCTGTCTCTATTAGATCCAATACCCCACAACTCACCGATCTGATTAGTGGCTCAACCACTTGCCTAAGGCTAAAAAGGCACTACTTGTAATTTTTTTTTATATCATCAAATGAAAATGCCTTTTGTAGATCCAAAGCTTATTTTTTTCTCAAATAAGAGGATAATTTTAAGGTTACAAATTTAATGCACATCATTATTTTTTAAAAAAACTCTCATGAATTTCAGAAAAAATTAGTTTTGGAGTTGAAGTGCTTTCCATGGTTTTCAAAATGTATAATGTATAAAATGTATAATGCTGAAAGATGTTAACTATGCATATTTCCCAGTTTAAAATTCAAACGGTGAAATGATCAATAATGCAGTCTTTATTGAATATTTGTTTTCTTTTCTATGATATTGGTACACCGAAATGTGTTTTAGAGTCATGGATATTTTTTCATAATGCACAAAATTATTTCTAAAAAGAATCATGATTTTCCTAAAGATCAGTTTTGGATTTCTATGATGGTTTTTAAAATAATACGTTCAGAAAAAAGCTATGCTTATTATGTAAATACATTTAGATAAATGATCCATGCTTGAAGATATTAGACAATTTTTTCTTCACTACTTATCTTTCAAACCAATGACAAATTAATGTAGTCACTAACAAGTCTTAGTTCACTTTATTATGGATATACCAGAATATGCTTTGGAGACATGGATGCCTTCACAATATTGAAAATGAGGAGGACATATCTAGTTTTATTCATCGGAAGACCAAATTTCTAATTTTATAATTACGTTTTCATTGGTTGACTTAAATTATATTCTACTATAAAAGAAATCTAGCAAGAGAGATCTTTCCGAATCTTACTCTAATAAATGTACCTGTGTATTATTAGAAATTTTCTTTTGGCGAACTATACGAAAGAGCCTATTAAGAGACGATATTCGGCATTTTTTTAGATTAATCGCTGGGATATAGTTAGTACAAAAATTCCAAAAACCGAATTGCATTTTGGACTCTATTTCTCCAACTAGCTGAAACCCATTTTTAATATGAAATTACAACCGTAGTCACAAAATCACTTACCGAATTTCATATAGTTATGTCATTACGTTTTTAAGATATCGTGATTGCAGGCTTGTGAAAGTATAAATCAATAGATGACCAACTTTTTGATAGATCTCTTTCTAAAATTGATGCATATCTACACTTACATATTAAAATTGATACATATCTATATCTGTGCTCCACATTTCATTAATTTAGTTCTTTTCGTTTTGCAGTTACTCGTGTTAATTTATATTTGGGCAACTGGGCAAATAGGTTTCCTTTGGATGAATTTCGTTCAAAAGTAGATAGAAATCTACAAATTTGAAGTCGAGACTAAGTATCAAATGCTATCTGTTTCAAAGGCATTTTGAGTTATTGTGTTCCACGCAGACAGACATATGCCAAAAATGTGATTTCAGATCTTAAATCTGATACGTGGAAATTCGTCAGCCTTGAGTTCGAATTTTTTTGAACTTTTTCATTACTTTCTCTTTATTATACTTCGTATGAGGGGAAGCAAAAAAAATGTGATTGTAGATGATAAATGTGATTTTTTCTTCGAACTATGACTCAATTTTTTTTTTTCTCTTTGGTGTCGGAGTTATTTTCGAGCATTATATATTATATCATTATATGCATCTTATATATGCTTACATATACCATATTCGCAAATACCGTCTTCAAAGACTTAATTGGCAATGTCTTGTTTGTACAATAAATAACTTAGTAATTTTGTGTGCAAAGATATCATTTCCAAATTTATTTAGTAGCTACTCATTACTTTTTAATTTCAAAAGAAATACCAACCACTAATTGAATGACACAAGTTATAGCTGATTGTTTAGATTTTTTGACGCAAACACCACATTTGACTATGTTGCGCTAATTGAAAATCATAGACATCGAGCTTACTCAGAAATATAATATTTAATAATGTTTTCCATCTCAGCTAAATAAAATTGCATAAAGCACTAGAAATATTTTATTCCAAACACAATTCTTCCTATAAAGCTATTAAACAAAGTTTAAGAAATCTGAAAATTCCACAATGAAAGTTAAATTAATAAAAATGCTTTACGTTCTTAACAAGAGGACTTTTTGAGAATTTTCACCTGTTTTATTACAACATATAAGAAAGAAATGTGTAAATTCTGTATTACAAGAAAAAAGAAGAATGAAGTGATTTTTTTTCTAGAGGATTCAGATCAGCAATCCAGAAATTTCTTTCTTCTCACTTTTTGTATACAAGGAGAACTTTTGATATAAAATTGCAAAGTATTTGGTTTTAGGATCTTTAGAATAAATTTTGCAGTTGGGGTTTTAGCTAAGCAATTTTCATGAAAATTTATGCTTCATAAATTTATCTGCAAATCCGTAGCAATTACCACACTGAATAGTGATACATTTGATGCAATGGACATTTTCTTTCTGCAATGGAAATCAAGTGGAAAAAATTATTTCTTCCGATTTATTTTCTACAGAACGGTTTAAAATATCTAGGAATGGACTGAAACTAATTTATTTGGCTTAATAAGAATTACCAAATAATTACCAATGAAGGATTACCAAATTTTATTTACCTTTCACATTAATTATTTAATTTTCTTGTGCGTATTAAGCGAAAAGTATCTTTTAGGAAAAACCATATTAAAACTCTTTTTTAATTGAATTATTAAGAATTGTGCCTCGTTCATCAGTTATGGTTATTTTAAATTCTCTAATGATCAGGCACTTAAATTATTAAGGAAAATTTAAATCCCTTTTTAACAATAGAATGAAAAAAAATAAGGATACTTCCAGTAAAACATCGGCCACTTGATAATTCTTTTTCCCAAACTATAGTCTCACTAATTTACTTTTAAAAAATTGCGATAATTGTTAATGAAGTTTAATAACAATTATATTTAATAACAAACAATTTAGTTAATTTGTTAGACATTGGATTAACATTTAATGAAAGAAATTCAATTTATTTCTTTTTACATTTTATTGGAAAAAAAATGATAAATTGATACATCTAGAATATTTTGAAAACATTGATGCTTTGAGAATTGCCGATATCTTCTTCAATATTTTTAAATACTTTTAAAAATTAGGATAAGTGGTTAAAGACAGAAATCAAGTTATATTCATACTGTCAAATAAATCCAATACATGAATAAGATAACCACACAAGGTTACCTACTCCACTCCGCCTAATTAAAGGATTCGTACTAAATTTGAAAGACCAGATGGCCACGACCGCATTGGCGAAACTAAACTCGATTTACAAGGGCCTGTATGACCACGGTATAGCTATTCCCGTTGGAAGCATGTCCCATCATTGGAAAGAGGTAGCTGAACCCCACAATTTCTTTACCCAATCGTGTGGCGAGAACTAACAACCATGCCGAAAGCTTCTCATTGTTATATGAGGAGCCTCCCGTGGGAAAAATCAATAAGATAAAATCTATTCAGAAACTTCAAAATATAGAAGAAAGGTTTTGGTCCAGATAAAAATAATTTTTGATTCACACGTCGAAAATCACTTTACAAATGCGCCTAAAAATTACAATTTTATATGTCATTAAGAATCAGAATGAGATTGTGTCTAATGTAATTAAGGTCATTCTTAATGAAGAATATTTAATAATACTACAATACATTTTTATGAAATTTCCAAGAAAATTATAATTATAAAAAGTCATTTGACAGTATTTCCTTAATTATTCTTAATAAAATTATCGTTCATGACATTATGACTTCTTTTTTCTATTTCCATTATAGAAAATAGTTTATTAGCCTAAATTTACAGACATTTTAAAGTTTCCATTTTCAATTAAAGAGCAGATGATTAAAAGATATTTTTAGATTTGTCCACGATTTCCTAGTAAAAATAAAATTTAGAATAAAAAGATGGTTATGAGTTTAAATGCATCATTTAGTCATTTTAAAGGGCTAATTCTAATAACTGTGATTTATTATATTACATTAACGAGCATTTTAGAAAATTAATATCCATTCGAAAAATTTATCGTAAAACATCTGTCATTGTACAGTTAAGTGAACACAAAATGAGAATATCAAGTTATATTGTTGATATTGTAACCATTATCCAGAAAGAATTGAGCTTCCGGGTTTCATGCCTTTCTATCTTCTATCAGAAAGGTTCACACATGAGCTAACTTAGGTTTGACAACCTTAACGATGGACGCTGTGAAGTTCTTGTCGTTTGAAAGACATTTCTCAACTGTTACACTTCATGGGCTTTCGGTGCCCAAGTTGCTCTCCGAGACACAGGGATCTTTTATTATCCCTCACTTACTGTGACGGCGTCTCACCACAATAAAGGTTGATGTCGCTGTCAGGCTAGGGCGTCACCGCAAGAAGCAGAAAGTGAAAAATTTGCCCTCAACTATTGGGTTAGGCTGGAAATGGATGGGATCTCGCACGTCAAAGGGACTTGACGGGAGTCACATTCTTGAAGCGGGCGTTGTTTCTCTACACCAGAAATCGCAGCAGGACTCGGGGGACTAGTAAATCAACAAAACAAAATGTGACGTGCTGGCTTTCCCTTCTGCCTGGAAAAAAATATATGAGAAATAAAAAAAAGAACATTTTTGAAAATGAAATCTGGTAAAATAGTTCAAAATTTAACTTTCATTTTAAATCATGTCTAACATCCCCTTTAAGAAATCAATATATTTCCCTCCCAGAATATTTACAAAAATTCTAACTATATCATAAAAAGTTTAGCAAAAGTTAACTTTAAATAAAAAGTTTAACAAAATTTATAAATTGCAATTTGATTACATAAAAAACAGTATTCCTTCTATAGAAAAAACAAAAACAATAATGACTTGTTCCAACTTTAAACATGATGTCAGCTTCTGCTAGCAGTTATTAACATTTGATTGGTCCCCAGAACAAAAACAGGGATTTGTCAGGAAAGTTAGAAATTACAATCCACTTCATCACTGTGTTTGTTTTTAAAATTAAAGTAAGAATAACTTTTTTCATTGCAAATATTTAAATTTTACTTTTTTAATTGAAATTATTATTAAATTCTCTTTAAAATAATATGTAAGAGTTTGAAGAGAATTCCAATTTATTGCTTTTTGTGAAATGTAACATTTTCTATAATCTCTCAAATTTAAAGAAACAAAAAAGTATTGTGCACCCAAGAATCGGAACAATTTTCGAATCCATATATGACAAAAGTTTATATAGAAATTAAGAGAAAGTTGGAATAATTTTACAAAAAACATTTATTAAATAGGTAATTTTGTAATATTTTACCAAATATAAATTTATTAAATATTACAAAAATCAGAATAATTTAAAATATATATAGCACACTTTTGATTATGTAACTTATGATTCCAAAAATATTTTATTCATTTATTAGCTCAGTGAAAATTCGTCATATATGGAAATGAAATTATTTTCTTCTAACTAAATCTGGTAAGCCTCATATTGTCATTGTTTAGTTAATTGTGGTGGCGAACGTAGTTCCCTTGTCTTCATTTCTTGTACATATATAAGTAGTTTCTTTTTCTTCTCTTTTCAATATTATATTCACGTACTTTTTTTTTCGGTATTTCTAAAAAAATTCCAATTTATTGCTTTTTTTAGTGTTGCCAGCAGTAATCAACAAAGAGTTTCGAGAGTATCTAACTTTGAAAGATGAAGAAGAAATTATTTTAATTACTTTCTTAAACGATGCATGAAAATTGCTTTCATTCATTTTTTTACGCCTTATTTTTTTAAAATGTTTAATAAGATTATATAATGCACGCTTAGCAAATTTTTTTTAAAAAAAAGCCTTCCTTCGAAACTTTGAAAATAGTCAATTGTATTTGAAAGTATTCTAACATTAAATTATTTAAAGAAAATATTTCAAATATTACCAAATAATCGAAAGGTTTTCCAATTTCAAGATGATGAATTCATTTTTAATTTCATATTTGAAAAAATATTTAATAGAAAAAAATGTTGTTAATGTTGTTTTTGCCGCTATTTTTAAGTTAGTCGTTAATGTTTTGGATTTTGGGAATATTTCTTGATTGTTTTTTATTTGTCAGTTTTGAGAATTCTTCAAAAAAAGATCAATGCCACATTATACAGTTGTTTTTTCAAAAGATAAAAAGGAAACACGATAACTACAGGGAATAGCCCTATTTTGTTTTATAGAAAAACGTTAATATAATTGTATCTCCAAATTTGCATACATATCCCAAATGTTTAGTTATAACAAATGAATAGCATCTCATTTGAAAAGAAAGGGATTTACCTGGTAAATAAATAATTAATAAATCATGATTAAATTTTACTAAAACAATGAAAGGAATTACCTTTTCCTTATTCTCCTGTTTATTATAACTCCATATATTTTTGGTTGTTAGGTATTCTTTCAACAATTTAATTATAATGTGTGTCTTGTGTGTATCGAAACATTAGGTTGTCCTCTAATATTATAATGCGTAAATGAAACACTTTTTGCGTATTTAACAATGCTCTTATTTACAAATATTTCTTCTTCAATAATTGAACCTAGGCGTGTGTGTATGCGTGTTTGTGTGTGTATGCGTGCGTGTGCTTTAGTGCGTGTGTCAAAACCTTCGACTGCCCTTAGTTAATTTAAATGAGTCCTTTTTGCTTATTTACAAATATTATTTTTGTTTTAAATTCAATTTTAAAATAATTTTTAATTGTATGTTTAAGGTACTAATTGATTTATCATTTAGATGCCTCATTGATAATCCATACATAACTTATTAAAAAAACACTATCTCAATGATAGTATGCATGGTCTAAAGCATTTTCAACATAAGGCAAACTGATTTATAGCATTATGTCAAGTACTATCCCAACTATCAACTATCTTTCTTTCCCAAGATTCCAAAAGTAGAAAACACCGTCCCATAAGGCCCAATTAAATCCTTGGGTATATTCAAAATGAAATTACATTTTATTCATTATGGACAGTTAAAAAAACCTTACTAAAGATTATCTTCATCTAGAACCATATTAATAACATAAAAATATTTAATTCTAAATATCCTGTTATGAATTTTGTGGATTGGTTTTACTAGATATTTTTCTTCATACTTCATTCAAATACTCAGTTTCTAACATTCAGCCTGCTTCCATTTTATCAACAAGCTCACTACATTTTTTGAGTTGAATTAATTAAAAGTACACTCCTTGCATCACATCATCATTATCCACCAGGTTATCATTACGTTGCACTTCAATCTCATCGCCATCAAAATTCTACACTTGCAAACTTGGTTAATTGTCAAACGCATTTTCAAGTTTCTATATATGTATTTGATATTGAGATGTTTTCCGTGTACTATCCCTCGTACAAAAATTAATGATATGATAGATAATCATAAAGACTTATCCATCTTTCAGTTGTTTGAATGAGTGAAGCGCAACAGACGATAATAAGGATACTTGAAATACCCGAAATCACACTCATTAAGAATATCTCAAGTGCCGAAATCCAACAAGTGGAAGCACCTGGCCAACATGATAAAGTCGTTGATCAGCTACAACAAAATTATTATACATTGAAGGAATCCAAGATTTTGCTTACTTTCCGTCCTCAGGCATTAATAGAAAATTCATTTCTAAAATTTGTTCAATTCCTCACATTAATTGAGACGGATATTTTAAATTATTTCCGTTATCCTTTATAATTAATGTTATTTTCTTGTGTCAAAACACTTAGGAAGCCAGAATAGGAAATAGGAATTAAAATAAGTTTTAGATATATAATTGTTAATGAGTTTTCTGTTAATGAAAATAGTAAATTTACCAAATTATGTGATATACATTTATTGTTAATTAAATAATTGATTCTTATATTCTCAAAAGGAAATTTAATTGCAAGAATTCGATAATATATTTTGTAAATCTAATTTTTCATGTTCTCATGTTCTTAGCTGGTTTTGACAACTCGTAAAATCCTTCAACGATGAAGTTAATTATAGTTGTTATGGGTAATTGCGTTGTCTGTTTGTTTCTAGATCTAATATTTCACTTGCGAGGTTAGCTTCTATCTTTTGTTTGTGCTTCTATGTATCTTTGATTGCCTTTTATTACTTGAGTGTGTATATAAAAGTTTATTCTTTCTCTTATTGAGAGACTTATCTATTCGTGTATAATACATTTGTATTCTTTTTACTTTGCTTGGTCATTGCTTTTTTACGACTTCTGTTTAGTCAGATATCTATTCAATAGAGTCTATATTTTTATTTCATTTAAAGTTCACTGCATACAGAAAGAAAATTCTTATATTTTAATGTTGAAATTACATGCTTTCGGAAAAGTATCAAAAAACAATCAGTATTATAAATAAATGAATTCAATTTTATAAAGATGTTTAAAAAATTGAATCGTTTCTAAGTCAATTTAACTGAATTATTTGTTAAATTTTATATCTAGTTTTGACTTATAAATAAGCAGTTTAATAACTCTTTGCACAAAGATTATTTTAATGAAACATTTGAGACAAGTTATGCAGCTTACTGTTATTGAAAAGGAATTTTATGTGTTACACAGTTTATTTCCAATTCTAAGTTAATATAAATGTACAAAAGTTAATTTTTAGGATGCAACAAAATTACAGCTTAAATTAATAATTGATACATAGAAAATATTAAACAAATTAAAGTACATCAAAATCAATTTTACAAATATTTTTTTTTCTCTATTTGTCAGCACTGCACTGCAAAATTATTAAAAAAAATATGAAAAACATTTTCAAATTTAGAGTTTTTTAAAAACCATATAAAATGATCATTAATCAAATAATTGTTTCTAGCATTGTTTAACGTTATTTAACCAGCTTCTTTACCCGTGACTTCAATAGCGTTCATCTTTTCTATATGTTGGTAAGAAAAAGTAAAATACTCATACTTCGTTCTATATTTATATTTAATATTTTAAGAAATTAAAAACATCAATTATAATTAATAAACATTAACAACTGCTTCAGGCCAATTACATTGGCTATTGGGAAAAAATTGAGTTTCTAGGTAATAGTATCGTTTTTAAGAGTTGAAATTTTTATTTTACGAAATTGAAATGTTAAGAGGAAAAAAGCAGATTTCTATGGTTTCAGATAATTGTCCCTTGCAGGCATACTTGCTGTAATAACACAGGTAGATGTATGTCTTAATATTAACTGCCACTAAAAACAGATTCTACCTTCACATTAAAGAATGCCAGCCAGCATATAAATAAACATATATACATGGAAAAGATTTTTTATTGGTTTGCTTATTTATTTTTTGTAAAAATGTTTTTGGATTAGGATTTATTATAGACTTTCATAAATGTTCGGTTTCAGGAGCATCATTATCCACCTTTTATAGGGAATATAATATTCAAAACCAGTTACTTAGACTTTTGAGCCTGGTTAAAGGCAACAATAGCAATCTAATAAGACAACAAAAATATGTTTCAATTTCAAAAATTTGAAATAAAAGTAAGACCCAAAAAATTATGATTAGAAGAAAAAAGATTATCGGAAATGTGTGCTGATGCACTTTTAAAAGTATGTCTATCAAGCTGGTGTGATATAAAGCTGACAATAAAATGTAATGATGTTATAAAATTTTACTAAATAAAACTAACTAAAAAACAGAAAGAAAGGGCAACTGGATACTGGATTGAGATATCATCTGGTTCCATAAATAAATTAGAGAAGTGATAAAGTTGGATGAAATAGAAAAAACAATGCAAAAATTTTAAAATACATTTGAAAAATATTGATTTTTTTTAAAGAACTTCTAATTTAAGAGGTTTTTAATGTTTCTACATAAATGACAAATATAACATAACTGCAATTTTACCTACAGAAAAATACTATTACTGTAATTTTAAATGCATGTAGATTTTTTAAAAAAATGGATACTAACTAGATAAATCATTGAATAATCAGTTAAGGAGGATTACAAATTATATTATTATGAATAAAAAGTTTATTTATCTACTTCAAAATAATTTTGAAGTAATCAATAAAACATAAAAATATATAGAAACAATTGTTTTTAAATAAAATTTTTTAAAAAGTTACCTGAAACTTTGTTTCAGAAAATGTTTTCTGAAACCTTATAATAATAATTATTTAATGTGACATTTGTTTATTTTCTTCTATATATACTGTTATACGAAAATTATTTAACCTTTAACTGGGGAGCTGAAATTTTAGGACTTAACTGGGGAGGTACAGTCTACGAGTCCGCATTTCATTTACACTCAAATTAAACTTTCTAATGAATGTATTACTAGAAAAACTGCCAATATATTTTGCAGATATTTTTCTTGATATATAGACATGTTTTAGAAATTTTTCAAAATATATTATTATTGAAAAAAGTAAATGCTTTGGAACATATATTTTCTTCTCAAATTACAAGTTGCAATAAATAATATTCTTGAAAAAACATATTACTTTTTACTTTTTAAATCATTTTTATTTTTATAGTATATGAAGGTATATAGAAGACAATATAATAAAAAATTCAACAATTTTATGAAAAAAAAATTGACAATTTGCAAAATTGGCCCTTTTTTTATCGGCTTGTGTGATTTTCATAGTACATTTTTCTAGGGCATTTTAAACATATTGGTTAAGATTAAGTATAAAATTGAACCTAAAAATTCTGTATATATATCTCTTGGTATATTAATATATTTTATAGTTGTTTTTTTTTCAAAATACATTATCACTAGAAAATTTTTTATATTTGTACATACATATCATAATCAGTTGAATGCGAACTTGCATCGAAAAACTCTTCTGTACAATTATCCTTATCACTAAAATTACTTTCTGCGTCATTTAAAAGTGTCTGGAGCCCTGCTTCATAATAGGATCAGTAAATTGTATGATATTTCAGGTCCCAAGCTTTATTGCCATCTGCTAAGCTTTGTTTATCACTGGGACGCTAGCAGGAGAATGCGGTCTTTGAGACGGCGCTCAAAGAAATAACTGAATTATTTTTAAAACCATCCACTGAAATCGATTGAAAAAGTGAACGTGTATTGAAGGTCACAAAACAGGAAGCTACAGGGTCAATCCATTCAATTGAGTTAAAAATAGAATAGGGGTGACCACAAATCCATCGATAGCGGTCTCACAGACCGCACGTCCCGAATTAAGGATTAAACGAAAATGGCTAAAATTTGTCATTTATTTATATATTTCCTAATGCCATCAAAGGATAAATTTCCCCTTCGAAATATGGTTAATAATGATCGAGATTAAAGACAGTTTTCTTTTGATAATTCCTTTAAACATTTTCATCAGCTTTCACGTTTGCAAACCAGTGCACTCACGTTTAGGTTTCATGCTATTCACTAGCTGTACTGCAACATTAATCCACCTGTTTAAATGTAATTATACCAATTTTTACACTACAAAATAGTTTGTCGCATTATATGTACGTTTATTCACTTCATCGTATCGTTACAAACCTGCAATTCGGCTTCCCAGCATAGTTTGTTCCATCATTGGAAAGAAAGTTTTACAGTCATCTGAATGGGACGGAGTCCAGGTGTGCGTCGGAGGTCCCAGAGCTTGGCGACGAATTTGGCGACTTTGGCGCCAAAATAGATAATACCCGAAACTTCGAGAATTTTCCCGATCCGTCCAGTAGGAACCGAGATACGCCTCGAAAGTTCCTGATTGGTTGAGAGGCTTCTAGCCCCGCCTCCTGAGACCTATAAAAGGAAGCGGCCGCCGTTGCCAAGACAGACGACGAAGCCAGTAGTCAGAGACGACGGAGTAGTCCGAAGACGGAGCGGAAAAGCCAGTAGTCCGAGTTCGAGAGCAGCGAAGGTAGAAGTCAGTAGTCAGAGTCGGAGAAGTAGAAGACGGAGTAGTCGGAAGCGACTGAATCAAGCTAGTGCTGAACTGAGCTGTGCACTACTGTCTGCAGTAGATTCTGGTTGTATGCTGCTGTGTGTGCTGTTGTATTCTACACGTCTCGGGAGAAGATAATTGTCTTCTGTGATGTATATAGTTGTGCTGTCCTGTGTGTCTTCGTGTAAATAAACGTCGTTGTTTTATTTTCTACTACCGTCTGCTGATTGACCGTTCTACACACCATATCACTTCCACTATCCAAACCCCGGTAAAGAAAATTTCGTAACAGTATCATAAATGTACTCACATAAATCTTTGCGCATTCTAAGATGACGGTAATGAAACAAAAATATTTCCATAAATCTATTTTTAAGCAACAATAAGGTTTTAATGTTTACACTGGAAATTCAGATTTAATCTTTACACCTCCATATAGATTTTAAACGGAGAGGCAAAAGTGTTAAAGTGTTCATTAAAGAATACGTATATTATATACAAAATTTTCTTCAGCTAGGTCTCGTTAAATGAAAATCCATCTCATTTATTATTGCTGGGTTGTATTCATTGTTAAGTTGTAAAGCTGATTTACTAGTTATGTTCTTAATATAGGTATAAATTATAATATTACATATAATTATAAAGCTTGATATTATATAAGAAATAATTTATTATATTACCTTATAATTTGCCCTTTTCCTTGGCGTTTTATTTAATATACAATCATTAACTGGCGAATTTGAAATTTATACCTAAGAGCATATGAAGAAAAAGAAACGGGGGTGAATACTTGATGCTTCTGGGTTCCATGTGATTCTAAATACGTTAACATCTCCAAAATTATTAACAAAATCTTTTAGAAGAATTCAGTTTTTTAAAGACATTTTAAATCTTGCAAGTTTTGTCTATATAGTGCCATGCAAAACTTGTCTTCTGGTAGTTTCTGTCCAATCTCATATCCTTCTATGCTTCTATTCTAGAATTTCTATGGACATTCAACATGGATATTAATAGAACATTGAAAAGTAATCTAACTTTTCTTAAATCTAAGCTGTTAATTTTAGACATATATCTAGATTAAGCAAAATGTGAGATATAAAATTTATTTTTTGCAATCGAAATGTCAACCTATTTTTAATATCTTCTTACTCCCATGTTCAAGAATAAAAGTCCTTTCGATGTAGAAAATTACTATAAAGTACAACTATCATATACGAGATGAAAATGTAGTGCACTCTGATTATTAGACAATGAACTTCTACCCATACATACTAATATAATGAACAGGGTAATGCTAGCCCTCTAAAATGCATCCCTCCCAGTTGAATTGAGATAGTTCGGATGATATACCTGCTCATGTTTCCTGTTGAACCACGACCATGCTTCACAGGAATATACGATAATGTGTGTTACATCTGATCATTCTGCTCATCGTTAATGTCAATGGACTACAGTATAATTTAATCCGCTTCAAACATGTGAATTATGTATAAATTTACTATTGAAAAAAAAGCAATGTCATTTACTTGTAATGTCGTCGTTCGGAGGTGATATTGACCAGAATACTCTCTCTTATCACTACGTATTCCTTATATAGCATGCTTAATTTAGGTTCTATCACCTCTAAATATGTAGGCGTTTTTGAAACCTTCCGGTAGTCTTGTCCGAAAATTATGCGTGCCTTTTATTAACCCTTAATAGGGGAAGTGTGGTCTGTGAGACCGCTAGCGATGGATTTTCGGTCACACTTATTCTATTTTTGGCTCAAATGAATGCATTGACCCTGTAGCTTTCTGTTTTGTGACCTTTTGTGACCGATACACGTACACTTTTTCACCCGATTTCAGCGGATGCCGTTTTAAATAATTCAATTATTTCATTAAGCGCGATCTCTAAGACCGCACCTCCCTGTTAGTGTCCCAGTGATAAACAAGGCTTAGCAAATGGAGTCAAACTTCGGCCCCTAAATATAATCCAATTTACAGACATATTATGAAGCAGTATTCCAGACACTTTTAAATGAAGCAGAAAGTGATTTTAATGATAAGGATAATTGTACCGAAGAGTTTTTCGATGAAAGTTCGCATTCAACTAATTCTGATATGTATGTTCAAACATAATTAATTTTTCTAATGATTATGTATTTTGAAAAATTTATAAAAAATATTAATATACCAAGAGATGTATATACAGAATTTATAGGTTGATTTTTATACTAGCTCTTTACTTGTATGTTTGAAATGCCCTAGAAAACCGTGATATGAAAGTCACACAAGCCGATAAAAAAAGGGCCAATTTTATTTTAGCCATTTTCAATTTATTTTATTTTTTATATAATTGTGGAATTTTACATTATATTGTCTTCTCTATACCTTCATATACTGTAAAAATAAATATGCTTTAAAAAGTAAAAAGTAATATGCTTTTTCAAGGATATTATTTATTGTAACATGTAATTTGAGAAGAAAATGTACGTTCCAACGCATTTACTTTTTTCAATGATACAATATTGTGAAAAATTTCTAAAATATATCTATATATCAAGAAAAATATCTGTAAAATATATTGGCAGTTTTTCATAGTGAAAAATTCATTAGAAAATTTAATTTGAGTGTAAATGAAATGTGATCTCGTAGACCGCACCTCCCCAGTTAAGTCCTAAATTTTCACCTTCCC
Organism: Argiope aurantia; assembly: GCA_026543865.1. Classification (NCBI taxonomy): domain Eukaryota; kingdom Metazoa; phylum Arthropoda; class Arachnida; order Araneae; family Araneidae; genus Argiope; species Argiope aurantia. The sequence continues at coordinate 25,906 of JAPMOR010029932.1, forward strand.
AGTTAAGGGTTAATCCATTTAGGACATCTTTTAAGTTTTCCAGCAATGGATTTACACAATATCTTCAAGGTTATAAAAAGCCTTCCACTTCTTTTATTGAATATTCATATTAATGTTACTAGTTGAAATTGGATAAGTGAATAACTCTTTTACGACAGTATAAATTTTTCATGAGATTAAAGTCTCAATAATTCATTTTTTTCTGAAGTATTTGCATTTAAACTTTTCATTTTTTATTCTATTATAATATTTCAAAATGTTCAATGAACTAATTTATATCAATTCATCATTACTATTTTTCAAATATACGTCTTGTTTAATTGAAAACAGTTTATAAGTTACCTAATTATATCTACCTATTACCTAGAAAGTTAAATTAATTAACTAGTAGCATACATCCATTTCTCAATTTTGTTAGGTGAGAGGGAACCCCACCTATGACATTTAAAATCAATAAAGTTAAAACTATTATGTAACATTCTATAGTATCGTTCTGTTATTCAATAATAAATTATATTTCCATGATTAAAAAATTAAACTTTATTATAGATGTAAACGAAAGGAGCAGATTTTAATTCCAGAATAGAAAACCATGCATTTAAATAATTCAAAATGAGGCAATTATTAAATCTTAAATCTATTTTTTTAAATTCAGAGAATGTGTTTACGTCTTTAAATGTTTAAGCATTTGAAGCAGGATGATGTAAATAATATTTTCTTATCTTGTTATTACATCTATTCAGGGCCCTCTGATTAACATAAAAAATTATAGCCTAGGAAAAAAGTGGTTATATAAGTCAGTTAAACTTTCTTAAATTGGTCCATTTCAAGAAGGTTTTGCAACACATGTTTCAAAATAAAATCAAACAAGGAAATGCTAATTATTACATTGATAGAAAAACATTAAATTAACAGATAAAACATTAAAACACAATGTTCGAAGATTGGACACAATTTATTCCAAGTAACTTAGATATTGACACTACTTCTAAAAATTAATTTATTCATTTGAAATAATTAGTTATCAACATCTAAATAATAACTGTTTATCGATTTATTTTTATTATTTAGAAAACGTTTTCTTTTGTTGGTCACTTCCAATATTTCCTGTTCTTAACTCTAATTGAGAAACATAAGGAAACAGAGTTTTCCTTAAGATTCATAACTCCAATAACTTTCTCAAAACACTTTTCACTCTCAGATAAATCAAACATATAATAATTTCATTCAATAGTAATTAGTTTTAAAAATAACCTTATGTGTTTATATATTTTTAGAAACAATTCTTGCATTTGTTTTAAAGGCTTTTCATTGTCGACTGAAGAAGTTATATCATTCATAGATATAGAAAGTAAAATGTCTGACGCCAAGTTTTTGTCTCATTTTATAGCTTATTTTCAAAGTGCTCTTCCTTTAGGTTTATTATAGTTCTTTTCTAGTATATAAAGAGCCACGCTTATCAAAATCTTTTTTGGGTCTCAGTTTCAACTTTTATTCAGTTAATTTCTCTTTCTTTTTCTTCTCAAACAATAATTTAGAATTAATTATTTAACAGCAATGAAAAGCAACGATGGTATGGACATTGTGGCATATAAGATATATTAAATTAGTAATTCGTGGTAACTGATATTATTAGGGGAAACTTAGGCTTCGCCCATATAATTTTTAAATTTTTAGTATTAACTAAAATCGAATTCGGTAACTTAAAAACTCTGGTCACATCTTTATAAATTTTGTAGGAAGAAAAATAAATCAAGTAGTAATTAAAACCGCATAATGTAAACATTAAAAAGAAGTAATTATTTTTATAGGATTTCTAAAATTTCTCTAAAAAGATTAGCTAGTGTTTTAGTCAATAATGAAAAAAAAAATTATTTTATTTTCAGCACTTCTTATTATTTTTATTTAGATTTGGACTTGGTTTTTGAATTGTCATTTCACAAATTTAATGAAATTAGCCCTTCCTTCTCTTCTATTCTCACCTGCGTAAAAGTTTTCATTCAAGTAAGACTCTCTAAATAAATTCCCATTCCTCTGTATTAATTCTAAAGTTTATCTTGCGAACGATTTTAAATATAAATTTTTAAACATTATATTATCATTATTTCGAAATATTTGAAATATATCCTGATTAGTAAATAATGAATTTTTAAACTCATTTAACTATTAAAAAATAAAGATAAATAAAGCTCATATTTTAAGAAAATATTTATTTAAAACCAAAACATGGTTTTATTAGACGCTTCAAACTGTTTCTTAAATATGATAATAAATATATTTTAATAAAGTATGATAATATATAATAAAATTGATAGTATATAATAAAATACGATAATAAAGAAATGTGTTGTTTTAATATTTCTTTGGGCTTCAGTAAAAAAGGGAATAAAAAGTCTTTGAGGAAAAGCTGTTCTTTAGCAATTTAATTAATATTTTCTTATTTAATAATCATATCCATTACGCATTTCTTTCTTTTTTTCCCTTCCTTTAGAATTTGTGAATTGCGTTATTATGAATTAGAAATTATGAATTGCATTGAAGAAAAATAATTTACTGCAATTCCATTAAAAGAGGAGAATTTATACTTTGAAACAGCCAACCAAATTGGAAGCAAATAGCATCGATATCAACGATGTGTTTGTTCGGTGATGCTGCCATCTATTTACTAAGTTGCCAACTAAAGTTCGTTGGTCTTCAATCATTTAAAAAATTCCTTCAAATCAGTAAAGCAAACAAAATCAAGAAAGTAATATAATTACGAAAAAATTATTATAAAAATATGAAATATTACTTCATATTTTTAATAATTAATCTGATCTATTAATCTATTTAATCTGATTAATCTATTTTTAATAATAATAATTGTTAATAATTAATCTGATAAAATAAACATAATATAAGAATTCCTCCTTTTATATATATATCGTCAAAATTTTTCTGTGGATCGCTGTCTGAATAATATAATTCAAACTCTGAAGATTTAAATATAAGAGATTAAACATATAGTATAAAAAGAGTTTCACTCTGAAATATTCTGTCAGAGAAATTTAAATTTTAAATGGATTAATATTTCAAATGAATTAATTTAGCATTTCCAATATTTGAATTAAAATAAATAAAAGTACAAAAAGTAATACAGATGTAACTGTACAAAGGCATATATTTGAAATAAAATCTTACTCTTAATATACTTTAGTTATCGCCATTATTCTTCTTGAAGTGATGAATGTGAGGCATTTGTAAAATTTCTTTATTCATTGAAAATTTAACTAACACGCATTTAATTTATTGCTAAAAGAAAAATCTCCCTTGCAAAAAATTAGAATAAATAAGTTTTGATTTCAGTTAAAAACAATTTATGTAATTAATAATTATTCAAGGTATAGAAAATTAATCATATAGTAAATAATAATGCAGAAATAAATTCTTGAGAATACATAACATTCATAATATAGATTTGTTTAAAATTTTTATAAGAATATTATATGTCTTTGATAATCAATTTATTCTTCATGAATAATGTTAATGTTTCATTCTAGTTAAATCTCTTATGCATAATTTTTTATACAGGATTTTCTTAGAAAAATATTTTTAACTTTGAGTTTGTGGCATTCATTCAAGATGAATTATTTTCATCCTACTTCTATTCTATTCATTATAATTATATATTATCATTCTTAAATGAGCAGAATGAAATAAATCAACTGCCCCTATCTATAAATATTTATTACAGGTTGTTTGTAATATGTTTTTTTTTTCCTTATTCCTAAATATGCTGTTACTCCCAACATTAAAATGTATATCACATTTTACATTTATTTCATGTTAGCTGTTTAAAAATAATGTTGAAAATTAAATAATAATAAATCTATATATATACTTTGTATCATATTCCTTAAATAATTTATTATGATGTTGCCATACAATAGGAAGCACGAGAGGGCGTTGCGGTGCAGACACGAGCCGAGCAAAAAAAGATTGATTTCATTCGAGTCGTGGATGCGTTGGGCGTAACATGGCTAGTTACACACACCGCGAATTGGCTGACATGAATTTAGTTTACGGCATGGCCAACTACAATGGACGAGAAGCCTTGCAAATGTATCGTCAAAAATATCCCAGTAGAAAGATGCCTAGCCCCTCATTCTTTGCCACTATTCACCGAAGATTGTGTGAAACCGGCTCTTTAGACGTGCACAAGCCATATTCAGGTCGCCAACGAATATCTCGGACAGATGATGCTGAAGAAAGAGTTGTCCAAGCACTGCAGCGTAATCCTTCAACAAGTATACGAGTTGTATCCCGAGAGACCCATATTCCCCAAACTATCGTCTGGTGCATTGTACACGACGAAGGACTTTACCCATATCATTTACAACGCGTCCAGGCTCTTCAACCGGGAGACTACAGCAGTCGTATGGATTTTGTGCGGTGGTATGTGCAAGAAAAGGTTGCCAACCGACATTTCGCTACAAGTGTTCTGTTCACGGATGAGGCTGCATTCCCATTAGAGGGTGTGATGAATTGTCACAACTTGCATAGGTGGGCAGATGAAAACCCGCATGCTACACCTCCGCACGCCGCACAACGAAGATTTTCCGTGAACGTGTGGGCTGGCATTGTAGGAGACTGTTTACTTGGTCCGTACATTCTACCAGACAGACTGAACGGTTCCACGTATCTAACATTCTTACAAGAGGTTCTGCCAGACATGCTGAATAATGTTCCGATGCCTATTCGTCGACGCATTCAATTTCAACACGATGGTGCTTCCGCACATTTCAGTACACACGTCAGAGTCCATCTGCAGTCTACTTTTCCTGGTGGCTGGATTGGTCAAGGTGGACCAATTGCATGGCCACCACGATCACCAGACCTGTCTCCCGTGGATTTCTTCTTATGGGGCTTTTTAAAAGGACTTGTGCATGAAACACCTGTTGAAACGCCAGAAGACTTGGTAGGAAGAATCGTTGAGGCAGCGGGATGTGTTCGAGATACACCTGGTATCTTTGAGAAGGTGCGCAATTCCATGCAACGTTGATGCCAGGCATGTCTCGATGCTTCTGGTAAACACTTTGAGCACCTCCTGTAGGCGCTACGTTTGGCATGCATAAGTCGCATGTCAGTAGGTAATTATCAATAAAATGTTCTGTATTGATTTTGTTTCCTCTCTTTGTATTATGTATTATTTCAGACGCCCTTTAGAGGCTCCGCATCGCAGTTGCGACCCCATGTTCCTATGCAATTTTTGATCCTTGTTGTATGACTGATCTGATATCCATCCAGGAAAGCATAATTATTAAGAAGATGAAGCAGTGCGGCACAAGAGCAGAAGTAAGAAAGAAGGCAAAAGGGGCCGAAACAAATTATCACTAGCCTTATATAACATAGGATATCCGGCCACGTGCCGATGGAATGCCCTTTGAATTCAGTATTCTTTCAGTAATTAATTAATTTACTTACAGTATTTGTAATTTTTTTATAGCCAGAAATCAAAATACTCATTTAGGATGTTTCTTTCTTTTTTTTTTCTTCTTTTCTCTCTCCCTCTCTTTTACTCTTTAAAATGTTATTCATTCGTTTATCCAAAAGCAAGCATCAGAAGCGCACGTTTGAAAATTAATAAAAACAACCATTGTATTTCCCACGGAATTATAAGAAAAAATTATATTATTTCCACATAATGATAAGAGATAATAATCGTTTGCCAATCGCATAATGCTAATTTTTTCAAACAAAATTTAATGTAAAAAAGAAATATGGAATGCTGAATTTCTGATAAATACTGGGTGTTATTTTATATTCATTCAGGATATTTTTTCTCCAATGACTTCTTTTTGTAAATTAGTTCTTATTATTTAGTTTTAAATGTAAATAATTGAAATCATTTTAAACAATTTAAAACGAGAAAATTGATTAATTTTATAATGTTCATCTTCATTATTAAGTTTGATTTAGTTTATATTATTTGGTATAGATGGCGACACCAAAATACAATCGAGTTAGCTTCTATATTCATTGCATGTGTGAAAAAGTAAGTTATTGAATAGCATATTTCGTACTTATTTGCTTATTACTCGTATTTTTAATGTAAAATAACAGTCAAAAGTATATAAAAAATCAATAAATCAGGAATTTTATGAAAATTAAAACAATAAACTCTTATAAATACAATAAAATCATTTTTAGTACAGAAGAAATATAATACATAGTGTGTTGTATTCAGTTTTTGTTGAATTAATACTAAGTTATAGGTATAACTGCTTGCATTTTAAAAAGCAAAGGAACAAAACTTTATCAAATATTTATTTCAAAATTTTATTTTAATTATTTATAAATAAATTGTAATTTAGAATTTATCAAAATACTCATACTTATAAAAATGGGGTAAGCAAATTAATTCTTCTAATTTCTTTTATCAAAATCAAACTTTACAAAAATTATCTTTTAAAAAAGGTTTATTTATAAATCTAAAGAGTTATGATTAAATATAATTTTTTTTAAATTTTTTAATATTACTGGGATTAATTGTTCTAAAATTACAATAATTTTTTACAAAAGGATAATTTGCATCCTGATGCACAGAGTTCAGAAAAATATGTTGCTCTTAATAATTATGATATTGGACACACAGGAAATCGTAAAAGCAAAGTATAATTAGCAACAATTACCATCGGTGTTCAATTTTAAATTTAGTGTAGGACATTTTATATATATATATATATTTGGATTTGTTATGAGTAAAAAATTAAATGCATCATTGAAAATAGCAAGCAATTATTTTCTAAAAGTATTATTTTCAACATTAAACATAATTTGGTAGATATTGAGAATATTTTGTAAATATATTCAGATTTCATGGCAACACTTAAGAATTAGATCTAATATTATTTTATCCGAAATTGTAATTTGTTTATTTTTCTCAAATTTCTTGAAATGATACTTTGAATATTTTTCCTGGATTTAAAATGTCGAAATATTTTTTTTATGATAGTTTTTGTTGATATGCTGTGTTTTAGTCAAACTCGCTTATTTTGTTCGCCAATATTATGCTGATGCTATGGAAAAATAATACGCATTATATTGATACTATATACTGATATTATTTTAATAATACAAGAAAAGTTAATTTGAAAAAATATTAAGTAATGAAATATTTGAAAATAAATATACTTGCCACACATGAAATTGAAGAATATTCATTTCAAAAACTTTTAATGTTAATCTCACTCTTTAAAAAATTAAAAATTTCATAAAGAAGAAAATAGTAATAGGAAAAGCTTTGATATTCTTCTGAATATTTGTAATCTACTTAAATTATCTCATTTTTTAAGTAAAGAATAATTATTAATTCTGATCGAGTTACTAATTACTATCAGTAAAGTCATTTTCAATTTTTTAGATTTAAAAAAAATAGATAAAATAGGAAGAAAGTTTCTTGAAATTATACTGCTCACTTAGAAATGCAAATATACAGAGGTGCAATCAGGGTTAATTTATTCTCTATAATTTTAGTGTAAATTATGAACATAATATTTTTCAAACAAATATTCATTAATGGAAATATAATAAAATGCAAATAAGAAATAATTTTTATTTAATGAGAATACCATCTGTGATTGCTTTGGAAATATTTGAATTTCAAACGTATTTAAATGTATATTCAGTATTGCCACATTATACCAATTGAAAATATAATGACTGCAGAATCTATGTACGTAAAACTGTTATCACTTTTTCAGTTAAGCTTAGAAAATGTTTATATCAAAAATTAAAGACTGTTCTTTATAGAGTTTGTGCATGGATATGGTTTTGAAATGCAGATTAGTAAGTCAATTAGTAAGTAATTGGTAACTTAATTAAATTTAGTTTTATATAAAGATCTTCAATGTAGTCTTCAAAATTAATGTTATATTTTTTTCTGTATTGCCTATATTTTATAACAAATTCTCAGAGGAAATTTTGGAAACTTGAATAGTTTGGATACTCACAAATGATTTTGGTATTTCTTTCTTAAAAGTAAGTAATAAAAAACCCCAGCAAATTATGTATTTTCTTTTAGAAAAATTTGGGGAACCATTAAAATGCAGGCATTATTCAATAATCTGATGAATGAATTTCACCAAATTTAAAATTAAGTCTACTTTTGAAGATTATATGACACTAAGCATATTAATTAAATACTCTTTCATTTTCAATTTTACCAAAAAAGAATATATTGCTGGCCTACAAATGGTAAAAGAAGACAGTTTCGTCCTTTGATTTTAGAAATTGATGCAGAACAGTTTAAGAGAAATTATTTTTAAAAAATCATTCATAAAATTTTTATGCGATATTATTTAAACTTGCATTCAATAATAATTGAATATTTAACACGATGAAAGAAATATTTCAATCCTTAAATCACTCTGTAATTTTTAAATAAAATTCTTTACACAAAAATAAATAAATAAAAAAATATTCTAGAATAATTTAATGTCGATATTTCTCTAAAGAAATATTTGTATAGATTATAATATCTTTCATCTATTTTGTATTATGTGTGTTTCATTTATTAGGACATTAAATACTACATTTTTTTTTCAAATGCATATATGATAAAAGCGTGAAGCAATATATTTTAATTGATTAAATGTAAATATAAGTAGTACTAAATGTACGATTAAACTGCTTATCTTTATGCATTGGGCTCCAACATAAGTGTAATCCTTAGTTACACAAACATTCAACGATAATGTAAAATTTAGAAATAAGAATTTTTTTTTCAAAAATATTGAATTTTTTATGCATATTATGATGGTTGCTTTCATACCAGTTGGTAAATAATTATATTTAATTCTGAAAACTTATAAAAATTTTATTACAAAAAAAATTATCTTTCATTTTGCTATTCAAATACACATTTTTAATAATAATTACCATCACAAACTTCTTTTATACTGCGAATTTTATTAGGCTGCTGCTAATTACTAAAATAAATATGATTACTTTAAAAAATAACAAAAAAAAGAGAAATTAAGGTTAGAAGACAGTCTAATTAAAATATTTATTCAACGTTTGTATCCCAGAGCAAATGACACATTTTTAGAAACTAAGACAAAATCGATACATGCTTAACGTATACTTAGATCTGCGAATGCTAAGTTTGCGTGAAAATGTATTCCCTTAAGAAGATTACATTGAGCGGAGGAGGGGGAGGATCCCATTACCGGCTTTTTTGAGAACTTGGAATAATAATAACTTTAATATGGCAAGAAATCTCAGAAATGAATTAATTAATCTCTAATGAGTTGAAAATCTTTCCACGCGTGTTTTCTGCATTTTTATTGGTTTCTTGCCTTAATCAGAGAAATGCTTTTTCAAAGTATTATTATTAAAAAGGATTGTATCATTCTTCATGTTGATTAAATAATCAAATAAAAGAAAAAAAAATAGACCTTAGTAGCTATTTTTGAGTGTGCGTGGGGAGTAATTAAATGTAACATTTAGATCAAAATGTTATTTTAAAAATATATGTTTTGTGTTTATACTATAAAGAAAGCTATGACAAATTTTAATTTATTTCTACGAAAAGTTTCCATTTATAGGTGCTTTTCTCTACGCCATTAAAATGAATTTTGGATTAAAAAAAACAATTTCCTTCTCTTATTAAAAACCAAAGCATTTTCTTTTCAAATTTTCCTCAAGCAATGATGATTAAATTATTTTTCTGATTTATACACAAACACACATAAAATTACAGAAATGTAATTTTTTTACATGCCATACTTAGTATTACATTTGCGTGCGTGAGTGTCGTAAAAGAATTATGCGGTTATAATTACACGAAGAAAATCGGAATAAGTAATAAAAGAAGTCAGTGATAAATATTTATGTATGAAAATAAGCAACGCAAAAACTGCATTGAATAAATTGGTTTTCTATGCTTTGTCGCAAGGAAAATATTTTGCTATTTAGAAGAAACATACCTATTCCAATTATTTATTTTTCCACATCTTAGATTTTCTATATTAATAATGATAAATATTTTTTCTTCAAATCAGAAATAAATATAAATGCAGTTTTTCATTTATTGCAAAAACAGACTAATTTATTTTTTCTTTCTGTTTTTTTTAAATGGAAAATATGTTGCAGTCATTTTTATCAGTTTTGTATTGAAAGATAGTGAGACAGATTGAATTCGGTGAAAGCCATTTTACTCTTACTAGGATTTCATGTTTAAAAAGTTTTTTTTTTTTTTTTTTTTTTTTTTTTTTTTTACATCTTGTACGTCTAACGTCCTATTTGCTGAACAATGTGCAAAGAAATTAATTAATAAATTACTGTTTTAAAATTTATAGGAATTTATAGGAAAAGTCATTTGAATTAGTTTTATCAAAAATATTTTAATTTATCCAAATAAGAAATAAAACTAATGTATTCTAATATTCATGATTATTTTAGGAAATTTATTGATATCAATCTTAAAATTGTAAATTCCCCTATTTTACAGCAATTTTGTGTATAAATATGGTTAATGTATTTTATAAATTTTTACAATTAATGTTAAATTTAAATTTGTCCAGTTATTATTTTTTATTTTTAGTATTTAATATATACAGTGTCGAAATTTAAATCTCTTAAGAGATTTCTAGGAAATAATATTTCAATTCTGAGCTCTATGATCAAAACAATTTATGATCATGAAGTATATTCGGTGTAGGATTATTTATTTACTCTTTAAAACAAAATCTTTTATCTTACTGGAATTTTGCTTAGATTTCGATATATTTTTATTCTCATATTTCTTTCCTAGAAAAATTCTATTTTAATTTCCTAGTATAATTTTAATCTATTTTTTTCTATAACAATTCGATTCTAGTTTCCTAGAATAATTTTAATTTAATATTTTTTTTTCCAAAACGATTCTCTATAGTTTTTTTTTTAAATATAACACATGAACAAAGTTTGCTAATACAGGCCACTTTTTTCTATACCATTGTAATTACTTCATGTCCAATGATATTAGATATATACAGTCACACTTTCTGAAGGTGAGAAAGTCAATTTATTAAATTTAAAGCAATGATTATACTGAATAAAGAAAGGGACTATCTATTGAACATTTTACAAAATCTGCTCTAAACTTTTTATAGGATAGGAAAGTTGATTTTAAAAAATATTATTTTCATTAAACTAGTGCATATATTTGAATACTAATGAAAATATGAAATTGCAACCATTTCATTTATTGGCGCAGGTATTGATGACGAATACTCTGCTTCTGATGCATTACAACTCAATAGAACTTCTGATTGAACTAGGCAGATTGCAATCTAAATAAATAAAATACATTGATTCTTCAGAAATAATAATAGAGAGTAAAGTAAATGTACTTTGCTTATGTGAATACTAATTAAAATATAAAATAGTAAAAATTCATCCATCAGCAGGAATGTATAACGAATATTCCTGATACATAACCTCATTAGAACTTCTGATAAAACGCGACAAACTGTAATCTAAATAAATAAAGTAACTTTGATTATTCATAGACAATAATGGGAAGTAAAGCAAACTGCATTTTGCTATATAATAATTCATTTGGTAAAAGCCCACCAAGTTTAATAAATGGTACAGCGGAAAAATATTTCAGAATTTCAGTGCAAGAGTATTTCAGACAGGATGGTAAAGGAGAACTGGACAGCCATGACAATCTCAAGACAGTTTGAAAAATTTGACACTATATTCTACTGTCACCACAGAACATATTAATGAATTTTTGAGAACGGAATATTTGCATTAAGATTTGAAAAATTGTCTAGAAACTCTGAAAAATGCAATTGAATCATCAAAAACTATTACATAATCAGAGGCACTTAATATTGTAAAAAGTAATATTAAAAAAAAATTGTATTATAAATTTAGAATTTGGAATATTTTTTTTTATTTCAGTCAGTATAAATTTTTGGAAATATATTAATGAACAAAAGACTAATAAAATAAATTGTTCAATAGCTCAAACTAAAAAAACGATATCAAATATTTTTTTCTTATTATGTATTAACATCTATTTTTTTATTAAAAATGTTTATAAAATGATTGATATAAAATATTTTTAGGAAATACTCTTAATTTAGTCTGACATTTTACACATTATAAGATATAAAATAGTTGTAAATATGTAGAATTTTTTCTACTTTTTCTGTCTTAAAAATCAATAAATCATTTTGAAAGCTGGCCAAAGAATTCTTATCTAAGAAAAAAATTTAAAATTCATTGCATTATTTCAATAGAAGAAATAATAAATCGTTTTTCAGTTACCATTATTATTACTGAATAATAACACATTATCAGTTGATTAATAAATTACTCTTGAGCTAATAAATAATTCAGAACTGAATATGATCTTTTCTCAGAGAGTGTTTGATATAGCTGTTACACATTGTGTAACAACTATATATTGGTTACAACTATAGTTGTACACAATTATATGTAGGTATGTTTTTCAAATGTTTTAGTTTTAGAAGTAAGCAAAACGTTTAATAAAAAGAAAAATATTAATCAGAGATTGAAGTAGTCATTGAAATTCAAATTTCGGGTATTGTGCAACTTACATCTGAATTACATAGCACTACTAATACTTGTTACAAAAAATTAAACATAATTTCTGAAATTTTTGAATCATTATTTTAAAAAGTCGCGGCCAAAGATTTTGTTCTATAATTCGACGCTATGATATGGTTTACATTGGAATGATAATTATCACAAAAAATACTATGAATACCATTCGAAACATACAGATTTTTTAAGAAAACATACAACAATTAACCATGAAAATTGTGATAGCTGATTAGGAAAGTTTAACAAATGTATGTGCATTTAAATAGATATTAATTAATGTCCATATTCCTAATAAGCTTAGTAATAAATATAAACAGTTGAATTTTATCTTACGCATAACAATAAATATACAAATATATAATCTGATCACGTAATACTACCTATACATTAATATAAAGAAATTGCTGGATTAATATGATGGAATTTTCTTTGTAAAGTAATTAAAGATTTTATTACATAGAGTAGCAAAACAAATAGTTTTTAACGTATATCAAAAAATTATGCTATATCAATTTTTACTTAATATGCTTTATAAAGTGCATATAAATAAACGTTGAAAAATGAATGAATTTTTAACCTGAGTTATTAGAGTTACTTAGCTTTACTGTGCATCAAGTTTACTTATAATAAAATGGAAAATATTTAAATTAAAATATAATATATTGAAATCTTAAATGCAAACATCACAAATATTCCATATTTTATGCATTTCATTTCCTTCAGCACAGTAATTATCAAATCTGTAATGTAATTTGTGTTAAACATGCGAATGATGATTTTTATCATTTTTAGTTGATAAACCAATTGATAAATTTGAAATGTATATTAAGGTATTTCTGTAATTTAACAAGCAAATGTCCCAAGTTGTCATTGTGTAACAGATTAAAGGAACTAAATTATTCATCTGGAATTCAATATAAACAATACTTTCGGCAAACCAATCGTCTAGTGTTAGATGAGAAAAAAATGTGCTTATTCAATTTCCATTTAATATTAAAAAGCACAAAAAAGCTATTTGGAATGAAATCAATCCAAAAAGAACAAAAAAAAAAAATATTAGATTGAGATTTTCCACATGCACAGAATGAAAAATAATATTCTCGTTCCCTCCAATGTGATACTCTGCATTGTTTTGGTATTGTATTGAATTAGGTTATATATATTGTCTTGAAAAAATTTTAATAATAATTATATATGATCTATTAAATATAATTACAGGCTTTTCAGCATATAATGGTGTTTTGGGTTGATAGTCCTCCTTACTGAACAACTTAAATGAATTTTATCTTTACTCAGATTTTTATATGCACACTTATCATCAAATAAATTCTGTAATTCATTGAAATTCTTCAATGTCTGAGCACTGAAATGTTTCTTTCAAAAATAGAAAAAAAAACTTTTTATTTTTTTAATTTTTTGTTATTTTTTAGTGCAGTATTTGGAATTTAATAAAATAAAAAAGTTTCCATACAAAGTATAAAAATAAAACTGATAAAAAAATACCAACTTTGTTTAACTTGAATTTTTAATTTTTTTTAAAAAAGTCTTATTAAATAAATGTAAGAATGGGAATCTATAAAGTACTATAATTATTTTAAACACACACTCTCGCAAAACAAGGAGTTTTTATTATAAACAAAAGAAGATCGTGAGATCAATTAATTTGAAAAATGGATTTCTGTCCAATTTTTTTCCCAAGAATACCCAATCTTTTCAGTAAAATAAAAAAATTCAAAAACTTCCAGACGTTTCTATAAGCTGTAAATTATTATATTGATCTCAGATTCTGTAATCTTTACATTAAAAAAGGGTTGAAAAGTATTAAAATATATATTAAAAAAAAGATATTTCAAAATCCGTAATAAAAAAAGTTGGCTCAAAACGAAATCTTCTCCATGGAAGTGTTACATTTTATGATTGGAAATATCACTTTTTAAAATGAAATATTCTCTATTTTTATTTATATTTTCTACATTATATATTTCTTAGCCAGCCTTTATTTTAAGTAAAATAGCGAGATAATATAATGCACACATATACTATATTATATATATATATGTATGTTTGTATGTATTTTGAAAAACCTTCATAAATAATATTGGATAATATAATGTAACAATGTGTGGAACATTTTTTGTAATGAAAAAAGAATGAATAAAATATTATACAAATTATTTTGAGTTTAGAATTTTAGAAAAAGAAATTAATTCGTTTACTTTATGCCTGTTTAATAGGAATTGCATAATAATCATATATTGTCTTATTTATTCTTATAACATTCGATTATTGATTTTTTTTGGATTAAGGAAACAATGCAGAAAGAGACATTTGAGTGATTAAATTTCCTAATGGAAGAGTTCTCTACCTACAATAGCAGATTTATAGGCAAAATTTAACTGTCTGAAATTTCAAATGAATTGAAGTTTTAATGTTAAAATCATGCTAATGTATTTCTTGTGCAGAACAATATGACGGCAAAATTCAAAGTACATATAAAAGAAATCTACATAGATAAGACTTAATGAAAAATAATAGCGTTAAAAAAACAAAATAATATTTTTGAACATAAGCAAAAACAACACTTATAACATATAATATATAGATATGAATAACAGTGATTCCAGAGATCACTAAAAGACAAAGAAAATAACAACAAATAACAAAAAAATAGAATTAGCAAAAAAAAATGAACATTGAATTTATTCGAAGAATTGACAATTCAAAATCATTTTGGAGAAGAGTGAAGAAACTAAATGCATTCGCCTAAAAACTGGAAAATTCTTGAAGAAAATTTTGATTGTATCGAATGAAAAGTTGCGCAATCACTTTTCAAGAAAAAGTGTCGGAATTGTACAGTTTTCAAAATAAGAGGATTATTGCGTATTAGGAGGATTAAGAGAGTAAAAAGAATTTTCGGATTTTCTTGCAAAGCTCTTCCAATGTTTATTTCTTATTTCACGCTATCATTACCTGAAACATTGTTTTGCGGAAGAATATGTACCATAGTTTATCTTGATAATGCACCGCATTTCCAGAAACCTTCCTTCTAATGTCTAAATCCTTTCAGATTTTATATCCAAGTATTAGCCATCTAAAGCATTTTCTTTTATTCGAATAACATTTTTTGTGGCAATCATCTGAAATAATAGACATTCTATGTTTTTAATTCGATATATTTTACTTTAGATATATCAGCTGTTTCTTCCTCTATGTCTCTTGTGATAGCAGTTAGAAAATATATATAATATTGCGGAAAAAAGTTATAATAATATAAATACAATTGAATTGGGTTTTTTTCATTGTAAGTATATATAATAAATGCAAAGCTTCAGAAGAATAGCAATAAGATTAAATGCAGAAGAAATGAAAGGCTCTTGAAATGTGTAAGGATAAAATAACCCTTCTCTTAACTGTAAATAATTCTCGTAATAAATCAAATATTTTAAGATGTTTGTTCATATGGTTTTTAAAATTTCAGATATCATATAAAATATATAACTGATAATAAACGTAAAAATTAGATTTGAATTAGCATATTCTATACAAAAAGAAATTGTCTTTTTATTCCTCTGAAAAAGAAAGGAGTTTAGACTGGTTGTGTTGGCATGCATAAAAACAGTTTTAAATTAGTAAGTTTCTAATATATATATAGAGAGAGAATAAATATATTCACTCTATAATATATAAAATGAATGCCAATCGCCATTAGAATAAAATGTAGAATGAAATTAAATGATCTTATAATATAATAAAATCAGATGAATAAACCTTCTCTGAAGTGTAAATAATTGTCATAAAAAATCGAATATTTTAAGAGGTTTATTCATATATATATATATATATATATATATATATATATATAGACTGGTTGTGTTGGCATGCATAAGATTTCGGATTAGTCCATTTCTAATATATTTGCAGCCCTTAGTAAAAATAATTTGTAAAAATGATCAGCTTATTCATTAGAAAAATTTATTATAAAATTTAATATTTGTAATTTAGTATTTGCTTTCATATCGCCAATACATGTATAAAAGGAGCAAATATGAGTTGAACCTATTTTCTATAAAATCAACAAAAACGTATATATAATTAGTCTGTAAACAGTTTTTTAATATCTATTTGTAAATTATTGCTCATATAATTAGAAATGAAAGAAAATGTATCCTATTTTGACAATGTATAAAACTTTTATTAAATTATTAAGGCAATATTTGCATACTCCAAGAATATTAAATGCTTTAAACACAGACCATTATTTTATTATATTAACGCCTCAGATTGAAACTGTGCAAAGGAAATTGGGAATGAGGCTCATAAATTTGAATACTGCCACTTGATGAGAATAACAAGGGCAGCGGTTAATTTCCCTAATTAGTGTAAATATGTGTCTATTTATATCAGTTATGAGTCTGTCAAATCAGCTTTCAATTTGGTATTCAGGAATTGCAAGTATGTAGCTTAAAGCTCAGTTTTTTTTTTTAAGTTTTGGAAAAAATGCATCTTTATTAAGGGAAAAAAATATCTTACTGTTTTTCATAATCCTGAATGTTTTAAACTTGGCGTGGTGATAAAAAGTGAGTAGGTTATTGCATTTGTGTGAATCATATGTATACTTTAGGAATTTGAATTTCATACGTTAACAGCGTATTACTTTGAGAAAGTTTTTATTGCCCTGCAAAATATAACTTCCTTTATTAGATTCAAAATTCTTGAATAATTTGAAAAAAAAATTATAAAGTCAATTTGGACTGGACTTTTTTTTTTTTAGAAAACGGAAGTTAATTTTGTATAAATTTTTGTAGAATTTCTGGAGCTGTTTCTCTTTATTTTTGTGCATCCAAAATTGCGTTTTATTCCAACGAGACATGAAATGTGTTTTGCTTTTCTCCTCCCATGATACAAAAGCAAAAAAATATATAGCGATCTTAACATTTTTTCTGATTTGATTTGTAAATGAAATAATGAGAGAAGTATTTTTCATACATATTTTACTGTATATAATATTTTATGATGGTACGAATGGTTGGAATATGATATTTGAATACGGGATGATATAAAATTCAGCATTCACACTGTCAATGCATGTAAGAAAAGCATAACCATATGATAAATCACTGGTTGTAGTGGTTTAGTGGGATTTATTTACTCAGAAACCGAACAAGGCAGTACAATTCCTGACATTTGGTAATTTATAGTAAGCTAAAAATATAGGGCTGGAATATCAAAAATTTGAGCTGAAAAACACATTTCACGAGGTTCTATTACAATTAGTAACGTCTGGTTAAGCTAACAAATATTTCTTCTTGTGGTTCACAGTGAGCATTTGAAAAGGCTCTATTGGCTTGAATTGAGCATTTTAAATTCCTCCTCTTCCTGGTTCCGAAGTATTTAGTGCACCTGACCCACAAGGCAATATATTTTATATATTTCATATTGAAACTGCTAAAGTAATTTTTTGATTCAGCATATTTTTTGGTAGTTGATATTATATAGTGTAGTTTATGTCCAGCAAATAAATCATTTTTCAAAAAAATGGGCGAAATATATGGATGTGATAAAAACACTTTAAATAAAAAGCCACATTAGTTCTCATAGATATCTTGAAATATGCAAAATATAATTGAAATACGAAAAATTTGAACAGCAAATGGTAAAATATACTTGAAATAGGAAACAATCAGACATACAAAGAATTACAATGACATATATGTTTGCGTAATCATCGATGTCAACTTCTATGTAGCAGGAGAAATTTATATTAAATGATAAAAGTAAGTAGCGGTTTGAGTACTATATGTCTAAAATTTCAAAAAGAAGTTTTTTTATGAGGCAAAAATACTTTGGAAACGAAAGATAGATGGCAGTGTATTGTGATGGTGGATGGAGAGGTTGACTTCTGAAAAAAAAAAAGGGCTTCGTCCTCCTCCTCTTTCCCCCCCCCCCCCCCGAAGCCTAGAGATGTAAGGTAGAAGAAAGATTTTATTATGTAGAAATTCAGAGTAATTGTCCATATATAGTATGAAAATACTTGGTTTTCTCATGAATTCGGCAATACACCACATCCATTCTTCTCAGATTTAAGTAAAAGAAATTCATATGTGTATAGAACAGTTTTGTATCAGCAAACAGTTGTGGATATTTTTCGTAATGAAAATATCCTCAACTATAAAGGATGGTACTGGGGAAAGCGAGCAGAAGTTTTTGATAGTCCTGCAGGAAAGGGGGGAGTTAGTAAGAAAATCTTTTTAAAACCTTTAGAGTTATGAAGTTGAAGGCGAAGAAATAAAATTTATATCGCATAGCTGTTTCGAAATCATTTCTCGTGAAAATTGTATCAAATTAATGTAGAAGTAATATGTATTATATAGCGCTACTTTGGAAATTTCGTTGTAAAACTGAATTTAAGTTTAGTCTAAAAAATTTTGATATCATTTTAATTGAAAAACTTGTGCTAGCTTTCCAACTATCGAAGAAATCAAATGTAGAATTACTTGTTTCTTGTAATACGGAATTCTGAATTTATTACATACTCACAATAACGTTAGAATTTTAATAATTATTTCAAGCTGTTTTCAGTTTATTTCTGGTAAAAACATATTATAAAATATCCTATACTGTGAACTTTAGAAACTCTTATTATTTTGCAGCAAAGCATTGCATCGGTAAATAGAATTTCAGAATTTTGTATTATTCCATAATTTTGATTTTATGTTTTTCCTTTATGCTATTTTTTATATCTCCGTTTTCAGAAATATGGTTTAATTTTTAATTTTGAATGGTTTTACTTAAGTAGGGAAGATATATTGAACTTTTATTACCCATTGTTCCTAAATGACATCAACACAGATCGGATTTTAATTTTTTCCCTCTCTCCGAAGAAATCTTTCGAGTTAACTCTTGAAATCTAGTAATTGAAACTCTCAAAAAAACACTCTCTCAAACTTATATAGGCTTTCCCATCAGTTATTTTTATATAATTTTTGTTTTGGTTTTGATGTTTATTTAGTTGTGTGGAGATCTTTCAGTTTGTACTTGCTCCAGTTATTTGTCTTTCCATCTCAAAAATAAAATCTATCACCATCGATAAAGAAGATTTAGGTGCTATAATGTAATGTAAAGCGTGAATATACAAAAGCTACTTTTAACTTTATCATTATTAGGAGTATTTCCTTTTAGTGCATCAGCTATTTTTAACATACATTAATGGTTTTAGTCGTATTAATTTCATTAAATGTTATATAGAATTATAGAGAGTATCGAAAAATAATTTAATAAATAACTATCATGATTTAATTACAATTTCTTCTTCTAATTTAGCTTTTTATTGCATTAATCTTCATTAACAGATTGCGATGGGTGTTGTTCGTGACATGATAAACGTCATTGAAGTCACAGAATAAAATGATAGAAATATATTTATTTAAACAAAGTCAAAACAGCAAAAATAACTATGTTTTTATACATTTATTTTTCCTTCTCATATTGATAGCGCATGCGAATAAAAATAGGAATAAATATCTTAAAATGAAGATACATTTATAAAGAAGTTATCAAAATAAAATGCTTATATCTAAAATACAATTAGAATTTATATTGAATAAAATGTTTTTTATGATTTTGAAATAATTACATGAAATGGAATAATAACTCACTTTAACTGATGAAAATATCTTCGAAATTTGCTTAAGAAAATTAATACATTATATATTAGTTATTTTGAATTATTACTATCTAATAGAAAGATTTCAATTTAAAATGATTGTAACAGCAAATCATTATTTTTAGTATTTAAAAATTCAATTATTTCATAATCTTTTGCTTCGTAATTTTTTTATACACTTATCAGTTTATTCTCTCTACATCAACTGAATTAACATACTGATTTCTATTATATATTATTAAAAATTGTATTAATAGGAATAAATTTTCAGACTTAACTGCAAAAAGTTTCCAACTAATTGCTAATTTCTATAATTGATTCTTTAAATTGCCCCTTTTAAATAGCAAGATATATCATTTTAATATTTATTTAAGTATTACATATTTTATTGCTATTTTATGGCTACTTTATTATAGTGTGATTGTTATAACTTTTTAAAATTTTAATCAGAATCTATAAAATATATTTTTAAATTTTTAATTAATAATGATCAATCGATATAATTGTAGTTTTTTTTTCTAATTTGATTTTAATATATAATATTTAATTAACTTCAATATTTATAGATTTACCAATGTTTTTGCCTTAATTATTTCTGACGTTTACAATTATTATTATTCTCAAAAACTATATTCGTTCATTTCATTTTCTTATACTCGAGCGTAACTTTCTTTTTCCCCTAATTTATAAACGGATAAATGAATAAATAAAATATATGTTTCCAAACCTTCTTACATTTGCTATAAATTATGCAATTGTTTTCCTCTATTTATTTATATTTTCAGCATTTGTAATTTTGTTTCTTTTTGTAAAGCGTAAATCACTTACCATGTTCAATTCAAAATTATTATCGAGTATTTTCATACATTTCTCTAGAAATAACAATTAAAAAATCTCAAAAGCAATCCAGCTATTTTATAACTTCTCTCGTTATTTTAAATATTATCGTTATAAATGCTTCACATAAACGAATGCAGATATTATATACTAAAACTAAATATATCAAATTTTCTTTTAGTTTAAGGAATATTCCATTTGATAATATAAATTTCAATAAAACGAACTTTGAGAAATAGAATAGAAGTAAAAATAATTTTAGAATACATTAGGATTATATTGAAAGAATGACTAGTAATATCTATTCTTGTTTGAAGCATAAAATTTTTTTGATTGACTAATCAATTAGATTCAAATTTCTATCTAATTTTGATTATCGAAACTTAGTAAACGCAAAAAATTATTAAGTGTGTAAGATTAGTAACATTGAAATGCGTGGTACGAAGTTGTTAAGATAAATAATAGTTAATCGGTTATTTTGTTTTGAGCCTTTCTTATAAGTTTAAAATGCTATATTCTTCTCACTTCAGTTATTTCGAAAAGATTCTTCCGCATTATATTATAAATCAAAATTTTCAATATTTATAAAAGGTTATATTATTTTTAAGAAACAGAAAAAAATAGCTAAAATATTAATACTAATATTAATGCATTAGAATAAAAAAGAGAATGAAACTTCAATTTTAATTGATACAAGGAGACTAAAGACATCTCACCAAATAATTAGTTTAAATGACATCTCATCGTTTCTAATGTTGATATCTAAACTACATTTTAAAAGAAGTATTAAATTAATTTATTAAATTAATTTATTATTATTATTTCTTCTG
The DNA here is from genome assembly GCA_026543865.1 of Argiope aurantia. Taxonomy (NCBI): domain Eukaryota; kingdom Metazoa; phylum Arthropoda; class Arachnida; order Araneae; family Araneidae; genus Argiope; species Argiope aurantia. Next base: position 47,839 of record JAPMOR010029932.1, read on the forward strand.
ATTAAATGAATAATACTTCAACTCAAATGAAAGCAGCTTTTATGAATAATTTTCACTCTGAGTTATAGTTTTCCTACCTCATAATAATTAACTGTCGGGAATACCAATTAGAAAAATATCAAATATATTTGTTTTACAGAGCAAAATTATTATACTAAGTAATTAATTTCAATTTGTTTTCCTATTGTAGGGTATTTATATTCGTTTTATTAGCGGAAAAATGACTTCATTTCAAAGTGCATTATAAAGAACTTCTTACAGTTTCATGACAGAAAGCATGAGAAAATAAATAATTCATAAGCAGTTTTCAAAGTTTTTTGTATATCAGTTTAAGTGTTTTCATTGAATATTATAAAAATAAAATCAGTTATATACAGATCAATTATATAACCATGAAAAGTTTCATACCGATAAGATTATGTAGGAAAAATGTTAGAAAAATTCACATAAAATTACTTCATTTTTGCATTAAATTTTGCTTACAATTATTTTCGTACAAACTAACTATTCACTAGTATTGAATTACAATGAACAGTAACCGAGATTGCTTATTAGTTTACGACAGAAAGAATGGTGTGAGTATATTCTTTTTTTACATTTGCTCAGAAATAATCCAAATTCAATTTCAGTTTTCTCCGAGGAGGTGTAAAACTCATTGTTCTCAAAATGGCTTGAATCTAATAAAAAGTAAAGTTGGAAAACACGAAGGTTGTTAGAAAGAGGTAACTGTCTAGTTCGGTTTCCTAAGTTTCAGACAATCTGTCGCCCGTGTCTCTAACTTCTTTTCGAAACTTCGAGGTGAGATTCGAATGTTCTTACGCTTTAAAAATCCTCGAAGCGATCAGTAATTGCTCGAACTAGCATCGATTGAGCACTTGTTCACCACTGGGACTACCATTTCTCCTCCTCCTGTTTGTTTTTTCCCTTCTTTTTCGATTTCGTTTCATTTTTCTTTCTTGGATACACTATATGTCAAATGATCAAACCGTGTTGAGAGTAAAACTCGAAGAGTAATTCTAAAACAGTGGGTGCCTTTTTAGAAACAGACATCTTACAATGAGTCATGCAATATTCGAATATCGATATCATATTTCAAACAAAAAAGAATGTGAATAACATGGATTTTAAGAATCGACTGAAACGGATTGCTTAGGTTTCTTTGTTTAACAATAGATATTTTCTTCAAATACAATGAAGGGTCTTTAATAGAAATGCATCATTTGGATTAATTTTTGCACCATATTTCTCACCATTTCAGCAGAAATAGCAGTAGACAAATAGACATTCATAAAGGAGCCATAAAATGGGCCATAAACTATGTAAAGCAACTAACCATAAAGAATGAAATTCTCCTCGTTATAAATGAGGATTATGTGTAAATATGATTCGTGTTTTTTCCAGCAAAAATAGAACCATACGTGAAAAAAAATGTGATCGTAACATGTATTCTATATTTTCGTATAATGTTATCATTTCAATCTCATCTATTTCTGCAGTATAATCACTTTCATTAATATAAAGATGTAAATGATATTTCGCTCTTTCTCTTCTTCTAAGCATAATTTGTATATTGATTCCAGATTCAGCGAGTCTGACCATATCTTGATCACATTAATTTGGTATTATGAAATTTCTATAAGTTTTTATATTTAATAGGAATATTGGATGTTTCATGAGTAAAATATGATGTGTGTGTTTTTTTTCCTGTAAAAATAGAATCACTTGGTAAAGAAAATGTGATCGTAACCTGCATTCAACATTTTTTGCCTAATTTTGGCAATTTAATCTAATCTATTTCTGCATTATAATCACTTTCATCATTGTAAATATGGAAACGATTCTCCCTTCTTCCTCATCTTCTAAGCTTGATCTGAATACTTCTGATATATTACGATCCAAGATACAAAGAGTCTGAATATATCTTGATCATATTTAATTTGATATTGTAAGTTTTTGTGTTTGAATTATGTGTAAATATGATGTTTTTTGCTGCTAAAAATAAAATTACTTGAAAAAATATGATCATAGCATGTATTCTATATTTTTGAACAATTTGGCTATTTAATCTAATCACTTTTGCCTTTAATGCAAACAATAACAGAAAAGTAGGCAATCAAGATGTATTTTTGATTATGATTTGTTTTTAAAATATTAAATCAAAAAATATCAAAATTAAAATGAATATCATTATTAATAGTGTATATGAGTAATGCTTAAAATTGCAATGCTTTATAATTATAATGTTTCTTCACCACTTTATGTTTTTTTTTTTTTTCAGTGTTGTCAGGTTTGCACATTTGAAGCTTGAAAAGCTATCAAGACAAAATTAAATGTCCGTTTTAAGAGGGTTTTTTTTTGTGTGTGTGTGCGTGCGCGCGCGTGTGTGTGTGTGTGTGTGTGTGTGTGTGTGTGTGTGTGTGTGCGAACGCGCGCTTTATGCTTTTGAAGAAAAATAAATTGTAATATTTTATTTTAATTTTCAGAAAAAAATTATTAAGATTGTTTAAGCATTTTCTTAACAATCACTTTGCCGCATGCTGCAGAAAATACAAAGGAAATTTTAATAACATAGGAAAAAAATACTGTATCTGTTAAATTTCACTTGACCTATACAATTGAATACATACTAAATGAAATAATTTGTTTTCATACCAAATTTGAAATCAACATTGTACGTGATCAGAAAATAAACTGAATGACCTTCAAAAGGATATCTATTTTCTTTTTTTAATAGAATATTAATTATAGGAAGAAATATTTATAAGTGAATAAAATGACAAATTAAAATGCCTTGAAATTTTATAAACATTTTCAGTACATTCGTTTCGTCTTAACTTTCTTATGAGGATACTGAACGTTATTCACTATTTCGAAAATTTATTTTCAATTTTGCCTTTTTTTTTTTCTTTAAAATGAATATTTGATTTCAAAACATTGAAAGAATTCTTTAAATGACGACATTAAATTTCTGAATCGTCATAATCATTTTGTCTGTCAGATTATTAATCATTAAATAAGAATGATTCTCGTTGAACCACACATAAATACACGAAAATAGCAAAGGAATTTGAACATATTTTTATTTAAGTTTCAAAGAATATACTTTGCAGATATCGAATTCTTTAGTTTTGAGTAAAAATAATATTTCAAAAACCACCTTAAAAAGAATTTTAGGGTGGCTAAAGAAAGAATTTATTACTAAAAGAATAAAAAGCCTAAAAATAATTTATTACTAAATAAATATATTCAATCTGAACTTCAAAGCATGGAAGTCCTGAAATTTGTGTTCTCTATTACATATAAATACATCAAAGGTTAGAAAATATTTTTCATACACTTAGTTCTGGTTATATTTAATCTCAAAGAAAATTGTCGCTAAATTGTCAGTTCTGGAAACTTTGCTGGTATTTTAATAAGGTAAGTCAGATGTTTATTTTAATCTCTCTAGAAATATTTTCTTGTATTAGTTGGGAAATGTGGAATTTTAATGAAACTAGGGGAGCACCAATTCTAAAAAGAACGGTATGTATTACTAAAAAGCAGATTAAAAGAAAATTGCCTTTAAAAGTCTTTATATTGCAGTTAATTATTTAAAATAAGGATATCAAAACTAATAATTGGAGACGGAATATTTAAATAGAATATTAAAACCGTAATAAATGAATTGCAGGAAATATTACATATATCGCTCTTTCTTTAAGTAGATATTTTTTATTTTAGTGCAAATACAACACTACCGTCTTTGTGATTATAAATACGTTCCTGCCATTTATGATAGATATATTTAGATTTGAAAGGTAATAAAAATATTTCGAGTCTTTAACTGGTAAAAGCCATATTTGTGCGAAAAGTATTATTCCATTATGTATTTTATGCTAGAAAACTTAGTGATAATAAAGTTTTCAAAATTTTACAGACTAAAATATTTTTTATAAAATTCATATTAATAAAATGTTATTCCAAAATCCAATATATCCTTATTTTCTGACATTATTATTAAGAAGATTACAATGATCCATAATTTTCACCAATAAGTTAATTATTATTATTTTAAACTTCATATTTTCTGTAATAATTAACATAATTCAAAATATAAGCAAATAAGTATTACATTAATAAGTTAATAAAAATTGTTTACTGCCAAATAATGAAGTAATAAATATGAAATTATTATCCAAAGTTAATCAATTTAAAAAATGATAATTTTTGTAGAAAAAAATACAAGGTAAATAAGAAAAAAATCACATACACATTTTTTTCATTTGATTCTGAATATACATATATATTAAAAGTATTATTGAATTTTGTGAAAAATTTGTTATATGCTATGCCCTGATAGACTTAACATAGGTGGAAAATTAAATTTGTTAATAAATTTTATAACTTTTAAAAACTAAGTTTAACTAGATAAATACTGCAGAATGAATTAAAGAGAATGTTCCTAAAAAGCATCTTTGTATTTCTTTTGCATTTGTCTGCATATTTTGTATATTCAAGCCTAATGGTATCCCTGTCGAGTATATGCGGAATAAAATACAAGCTACTTTCATGGCTGATCTAGAAGATAACAGCTCTTGGTAGACACTGGAGACCATTGTCCTATTCCTTTATGTTTGTAAATATATTTGTATTTTTTAATAATTTAAATAATATAACTTTTAAAATAAGTGAAAAGAAGATTAGCACGCACTTTGCAGAATCCTTTTAAGCATTTAAATCAATTAATTTAAAATTTGAACTTTTCTCTTAGAATGGGTTAAGACAAACCCCCTTTAATAAATATTTTTAAATTCTTATTCTTGCAGCCCATCATAAGTTTAAATTTTACTTTACTTCATACTTAACAAAAGTATTCAATTGGATTTAATGTCTATGACGTAGTTGCAGTGAGAATTTTTATAGAAGTTATTTGCTTGGTACTGTACAAAAACTACAAAAATGAGGCAATATTACGCTGTTATGACAATCCCTTTTCACCATTATAGCATCCTATTTCTTAAAGACTGCTTTAATTTTCTTCCACCGTGACATCCAGTCTTTATTGCCACAAAACCGAAATTTTCTTATTACATTCTAGTTTGATTTGAATCATAAATATATTAAAGTTGTAATCTATCAATCCCCTTCCCATTGTCCCCTTTAACCTTGAAGCAACGATATTCCATTCCATCTTCAACAAACGGTCTTTTAGAATTGCCTGAAGCAAATGCAGCTAAATCACCTTCTGATTTATAGGTATCCTGAGGCATTAAGACGATCAATAATAGAGCAATTGTTTAACTTTATTCTTCGGGGAAGAATCCAGTGTTCATTAGAATAAAAAATAAACACAAGAAATTGCAATTTTGCAAAATAAATCAAAAATTAAAATTGCATTGTATGAAGTCAATTATAAATGTAGTCAAACTGAACTAACTGTGTTATTTTACTAAGTAAGTATGTAAAAGTTTAATTTATTTGGTTCACATTTGAAAGAAGTGATTCTTCAGCTAATGATATATGAACCAAATTAAATTTTCGTCTTTTTGACCATATATGGCAGATATCATGTTGAGAAAAATTGTTTTATGCAACTATACTATTAAGTGACATTAATTTGTCTGCAAAAAAAATATTTTTTAATCTCGACTTAAAGCGCTAGATGCAAATCTTCGTCGTGTCTTCAGGGGCCGCGATGACCTCGTAGTAAAGTCTTGGCTCCACCGCCGGAGGCACTCAAGTTCGAGACGCGATTCCATCGAAGAACCATTGTGTAAGTGG
>JAPMOR010029933.1:0-38225 GCA_026543865.1 Argiope aurantia
ACACACACACCATTATTAAAGATTATTACGATGCATAAAAATATTGAACAATCCATTTCTTAGCAAATGTATTCTGATCTATTTTCACGATCAAAATATAAATGTTTAAAATAGAGTGATGTTTAGGAAGAATAAATAAATAATTATTTGAGTACATTTGCAAGTAATTCAACTTTTCGGCGCATTGTTTAACTTAATAGTAACTAAATGCACTTCAAAACTTGAACTTTAAAATTTAATGTAGCAAGTTTTTAAATATTTTGTATTTTATATGATTTTTCACGCGTTTTTAATCGGAATATCCTTTCTGATTATTGTGTGTGGGGGGGGGGGGAAGGCACTAAAAAAATTATCATCTTAAAAAAAAATTTGAGATAGTTCTGAACATTTACCTCTAATTTTAAAGCAGGAATGGTTAAAATAAGGTGTTGAATTATTTTTTTCCTGATAAGTTTATAAATTTTCTTCACTAACTAAATAGCAACTGTATGTGTAAAGAGTGTGTGTGGGGGATCTTATATTCGTATATACTGAATTATTTCAATATTTATATAATTTTCTATTGATAAAATACAAGAAATTTATCATATATTGGTTATTTAATACTTATGAAATGCCAAAGACTTCATAGTTGGCTTTGATATTGAAAAGCTTAGACTATTTATTGGTAAAGTAGACTTTATTAATTTATTTTGTAATTTTAATTGATGAGCCGCCATTAATAACAGAAAATGAGAAAGGTCCTTGAAATTATAAAGTCGAATAACTTGCGAATAACTTCAACAAATAAAGGAAGACTTACTTCTCTGCGGAATGTGTCTTGATCCATTTGCGGTGCGACGACGAAGACTTGCCTCATAAGGGGTTCATTGGCTTTGGCTACAATTCCGAGAATTGAGCTGTTGACTGGTACGTCTCTCCAGCAAAGAACCTGAAAGAGAAATGCATTCAAGATTGAATTTATTTTATCGCATTTCAACTTAAAGTATAGTCATCTATTTTACTTGAGTAGATTACTAGTATAATATTTCTCAATTGATAATATGGAACCAATTTTGCATTTAAATCAGTAATGCATATTATAATTTTACAATGTATAAACGCGTTTATTTCGAATTTAAATTTAATTGCTAAAAATCTTACATTTTGTTTGAATCGAAAACGTGGCATCTAAAATTTCCTTCCAATAAACGAAGAATATGATCGGCAATACCTTTTTAGTTATTTCAGAAAAATTTGAATAGTTTGAGAAAACACTAGTAGAGCCGCAAGCAAATATCTTGAAATTATGTAAACAATTTTCATAAGTTTTGTATAATAGTACATTGACTACACCAACCAACTCTGAGACATACGTTAAAATCTGAATGATCGGACCGCTACGACATCAATAGCTGGAGCTAAGATTGGATCCTAGCGATCATCAGTGGTCACCGTACAACCCTTCCTGTGGAAAGCACGTCCCACTTTCGGTAGGAGGTAATCGACACCACACCATTTCTGTACCAACCCGGGTAGCGAGAACTCGCCACTATGACGAAAGGTTTTCGTCCTCATATCTGAGGGGCCGGCCCGTAGGACTTGTAAAATGAACATCGCCTTTCGCAATAAACATTTATTGCAATTATAAATTTGTAAAGATTTAAGACTAATTTTGACTTTCATCAGACTATCTATCTTCGCATGTTATTCTTAGTCAACATACTACGCTTAAAAAAATGAAATCAAAACTCAGGGGCTTCCATCAGGCAGCGGAAAGGTCGAGAAACCAAATTGTGATTTTTTTAAAAAGTTAATCTCTTAATTTCCATTTTGCTTTCACATAAGAAAAAACCTCATATTTTGATAATACCAAAAAACGCACAAGAAAAAAAAAATCAAGATTAAATAATTATAGTAGTAAATTTTTTAAAAAAAACTTAAGTAATATCGGGCTTTACCTCCAAGTGAAGCTCTTTGGCTAATTGCTCGAAGTGCTTTTCAGCTGCACTGGAGGTTGATTTGTCCATAAAAATGATGCCTGTCGCGTACTGGCCTTTGGGAGGAAGAGTTACACCCAGTTCATCTCTGAAATCACAAAATGTATTTTGGTTAAGTTCAACAGTATACTCTTCAAAATTATAAATTGGCAAATGAAAAACATTATAAGCTTTTGAATCTTATTTTTATAACAAATATAAAATTTCCGTTATCAAAGGATGCAAAATATTTTAATAGACACAACCACTGTGCGATACTAGTTGTTTCAATAGTTTAATATGTATTCGCAGCCACATAAAATTCTTTTAGGTCTAACTTGAAACAAATTTTTGGAACAAAAATTTTTTTTTTAACAACTGATTAAATATTTTTTAAGAAGTCAGGATATACTAAATATTACATCTAGAGCTTCAGTCTTAAGACTGAATATTTTTTATAGTAAGCATTTTATAGCATACTACGCTTTAATACTATACTTTAATAAATATCATTAAAGCAGAAAATTTCAAAATGCTATTAAAACAACTTAGAGATCGGAGATAGGTATTTTTTCGTTTCCATAAAGAATTTTTCGAGCACTATGATTGATAGCTAGTTTTACTTAACACTGTCGCATAGGAAAAAACATAACGGTGAATCAGTATGACGCAATATTTGACATTTGTTAAAAGTTTTCGCACTTTGTTCGACAAATGTATCTGGTAAAAAGGACCTCTGAAATTTTAAAGTTCTAGTGAAAGAAACTAGTTAAGTATTAAGTCCTCAAATTTATTCAAGCCACGTAAATAATTTCAGTTACTAAATAAAAAAATTTCTGTAACTTTTATTGAAATCGAAACAATACCCAGATATTTCAAACATTTACCTCAAAGCACGTTTCTGTGGTTTTTGAATATTGAATAAAAATATTTTGTTTACGTAAAATGGTCGATTTCCAAGCGCTGTTCTCTTTTTGCTGCAATCTTAAATGAAGCTATTTTGAAAAATAAAGAATGAATGTTTCAGATGTATTTGCGGAAAGTTACGGCAAAGAAAAAGAAAATTCCAAGAATTGTTCAAAGCGTTGTTTCAGCAGAAGATACTTTTTACTCCACATACTTTTTCTAAAAAAAAAGTATGTAGATTTACGCAAGGCAGAATTTGAGTTAAATATTCTGTTGTAGTTGATTGAAATAAGTAGGCAAGTTGTTTGCATTAAATTTTTTTAAATGAAATTTAAAAAGAAATCTTATTTAATGGAAAGAGTAGTAATAATAAATTATCCAATCAAGATAAATTCATCGTTAAATTTAGAAATGGGAAAATATTAAAAACAATAATTGAAAAGTTGCGGAAACATTTTGGTGATAAAGTATTGATACTTTATAAGCCAGTCGACAATCATCCGTCGGCGATTTAAGCCGAGTGAGCGTCTTTTGTTTTTTCAGTAGCTCCAACTAAGGCCAAGAGTACGACTTTGCTACTTCATGCGTCACTCATTCTCTTGCACAACCCTTTTTTATAGGGGGAGGCACATTTACAGCCCTCACAGATAGCACACAGAAGAACAACCATGTCTGAACCGGGACTCGAACCCGGGAAGCTCAGATCACGGGGAAGATGCACTACCCCTATGCCAGGACGCCGGCGGTGATAAAGTAAATTAGTATATCAAGTAAACGAATATAATCTGCATTTTAATTAGAAATTATTTGAGTGAAGAAATTATTACTTATGCATTAAATTATAATTTTCTGACAGTAAGTATTAATTATTAAGACAATAAGATTTTGATAAGAGAAAAATAATGAATCCTGTGCTTTAAACGAACAAATTGTTAATTTAATGTCATTTGAAATCTGAAATGGAAATTTTCAAAAAGAAAAAAAGCTGACGTTCCAGCATTTTGAAAATTAAAGAAATTTTATTTATAGTATTTTGTTGATGCTCAATGCTGCTGCAACACGGTTAATGGCCTTTTCAAATATAAAAGAAAGATTCTATTCAAAATAAGAGTATCAACAGTCTTTTCCAACATCATTCTTATGAACAAATTAAAGAGAAATTATTTAAGATAGTTTTATATACATAAAAACAAGCAAAGCTTACATAAAAATAAGGAGAACACTTACTTGAGCACCTGGGCATAGAAAGAATGGGGTATGGCAGCCATGACTCCTGCCCCATCTCCGGTGCTGTTGTCACAGGCACAGGCTCCGCGATGTTCCATGCGTTTAGAAATGGTGGCTGCATCAGCTATAAGCTGCAAGAAATAGAGCATATTTATAATGATAATCCACACCGATGCTTTTAATAAAGTTGTCAATAACATAAATTTTAAAGAGTGTTACGCTTTAAAATTTATATGTTAATGTAGTATCAGTACAGTATTTATCTGCAGTAATGAATCAACATAAAATTTATGGATTTTTAACAAATCAGTGCTTATAAAATTTCGTGCTTCCATTGAGAAAGTACAAAGAAATTACAAACATCGAACAAATACAATCAAAGTAAATTAAACCTACGGTGTACCGTGTAGCCATTTGGCTACAAGTTTTTATTTCCATTTATAAGCTTCACATGGCTGTTCTAAAGGGCAACAATGAGTGATTGGAAATCCTTTTTGATAAATATTTATAGAAAAGACCGGTATAATGCAATAGTGATTAAAGAATAAGATTTAATCTGGAAGCCTGAAAAAATACCAAGATGGCTGTTGTATGAATAGTTCAACCATTAAAATTGGCAATTGTTATTGGTATATTATATTATATATATACTAGTAAAAAGGGATTTCTATTTTTATTAAAGAATTAATATGTGATTTGTGTCACTGAGATATTGCTCAATTCATAATGAAACCATATGGCGCATTAAAAATTTAACAAAAAATTTTTTTTGTAAAAAGTCATGCATTCTAGAGTTACTTATCAGATGCAATTTGCTTTTTTTCTGTAATGTTTTGATAATTTATAATTTTTCAACTCAAATACCTCAAAAGAAAAAGCAGCAATTGATTCCGAGCCGGATCGATTATATGATTTCTTAAAAACACAAATTTTTTCAAGTTACAGAATCTTAAGCGAAAAATAATGGAAAGATATGCAATGCATTTTTATTCTCCTTATTTCCAAACCACGCAAGTCTGGAGATGTTCAATAATATGTAACTTCATTACCAACCAAGCAGGCAAAGATTACAACTGCCTTTACAATAAAGGATTTTTGTTGGAAAGAAGATTTGATCACACAACACTGCGATTATCCTATCCTAGTGCATTGAGATTTTCAATTAACATCGCATTGAATCTTCAACTTCTTTTGTACATAATTAAAACTTATTTTTACATCAAGAAAGTACAAGAAAAAATATCCTGTCATTGGAAAATTTATTTTTATATGTGTATGTCGGTTTTAAATTAAGTCTAGGTTTCAACTCTTTTATGTATTTCTGAAATAAAACAGCTACAATTAAATATCAGATTTAAAAATTAATTCTTAGATATAAACACTCATTTTAAACTTTTTAAAATAATTTTGCCAAACTGACTGAATTCTAACGATGTTCAATAGTTGGTATATTCTTGGATTAAAATTTTATCGATGTTCTTTTCAAAGTACTTCAGTCGTATGCAATGCTGAATTTTTAAAATTTAGTTTATAGAAGTTAGATTTCAAAAGATAATCGTTTGTATTTGTGAAAGATTCATGAAATATAAAGGTTTGAATAGTCAAATAAGTTTTTCAATCAACAGTATAGAAAAATTTTTTATACAAATTTATAAAATTCGTTATTTTTTAAAAAAATTACTAAAAGAACATAATCATGCAAATAAAAATTTGCACTTTATAGATTTTGAATTTTTTGTCGAACATTGTGCATAAGTACATAATATTAGCAGTTTAAAAAAAAAGAATTGCTCGGTAAACTTGCATAGACTGCAATCAATAACTTGAGTAAAACGCAGCACTAAAATGAGAGAATGTTGTTTTCAAGTTAGTTCCTTATTGCTTAGCTACATCCAAATAACACAAACAAAACTTAATTGGTTATAATCATGCAATAGGGAACCATTCAATATTTTATGAACTTTGAGTTCATTATTGTAAATTGTATTCTTTGAAAATTGACTATGTATGGTACGCAAAGTTGGACTAATTCAACGCTGGTTTCCAACTAGGCAGATATCTAGAACCTCTGAACTGAGAGGAGAAGCATGCATTGGGATTAATTAGCCTAGTTATGAAAAAATGTTATTTGCCTAATTGGCTTCTAAATAAATTCATAAAAAAGTACACATTCTATCAATTTAAAATATTAAAATTTTGCCAAGTATAACCCATTAAAGTTTATTTCTGTTTCATTAAATTGATTTTGTTTTCATATTTATAAAAATCGACTGTCTACTTAAATATAATTGAATATAAACATAACTACCGTTCAACCATTATAATAAATAAAAACATTTACAAGGTTAATAAAATAAAAAAAAATTAACCAGAAGTAAAGCATGCTGATTAATTCAAAAATGTATGAAATGTAAACATTAATGATCAATTTATTAAAAGAGGGCTTCCATAATGTGCATTACTAAGGACCACAAACTACAGGGCGATTCAAAAGTTCGTTAAATTTGAAACTTCTATAATTTACAGAATAATATAGGTAGTGTGGTGAAAGCTTATAATCCAGTTAACAGCTACGCTACCCGAGCAATTGCTTTTGTATCATGGTCATGCTACTGGACTGCTAACCACAAGGTCCCACGTTCTATCCTCGCGCATCACAATCTTGAGCAGTAGAGAGGAAAAATTGATACATATGCTTGAAATGACAGGGAGTTTTATTGAAATTGAAAAAAAAAGTGCTTCGCCAACAATATCTGTAGCAGAGGAATAATGTTGTGAATAGTACTGCACAGCATATCTGTAGGTGTGATGAGAAATTGACGTCTGATGTTATCTTTTAGCATCCCTAATAAGGTTGGACAATAGGGACAGACTTGCAACTTGATGTAATTACACAAACAATGTTAAGCAATGGGGTTTCCATTCTATGATTTTCAGTAGCCCAAATCTGCAGTTGTGGGAGTTGACAGACCCTCGGAGTGTGATATGGGCTTCGTAGGTCCATAACATGTTAGACAAGCAATCATCATCTTCCCCCATATTTTTCTATACTTTTTTAGTTTCATTAAAACCACATGTCACCTCACGCATGTGTATCAATTTTTACATTTCTGCCTACATTAATCCGTGAATTGCTGCATTTTCAAACGTTAGCGGACTTCTGGATCACCCAATAAGTACACCAATTTGAGCTTCTACACAGCTGACAATTTCCAAATGCAGTTATTAATTTTTGAAAACTTCTTAACAAAAACGAAAATTCTTAAAACAGAAAAAAAAAATTACAAAAATAAAAAGATTTCGAACAAAATTTAGTTGCCTTAATTTTATTTTGCGAAAACAGTTGCATCTCAAAACGTTCATTTTGGAAATTGCTCCTGAACCCGTTCATTTTTAAATCCTTTACGGCGAAGAATTCTCGATTACAGAGCGGAAAATTCTTAATTTACCGCCAAACATGATTGATAGTCTTATTTCATTAACAGGAAGCGCAGTTAATCCTTTGGAAATGTTGGCTCCCGTTCAAAAATGTCTCATTCTTCCGCAATATTTTGCTCGTGATACCCGAAGTTATTTTTGGAAACTGAATAATAAAACTAAATCACTAGGTAATGTCAGATTACATCTATATTAATACGGAAATGCTTCTTGAATTTGTCATTTTGTTCCAATTTAAGGTCGATTTTTTTTGTAGAATTTCATAGATTTGCACAATGATTGCATTGCGTTGCGTTATAGATTGATATTTAATTTTCCAATAATTTCCCCACTAAATCAGTAATTAATATCAATAAATGAAAATAATTAAATTAATAAAGAGTTTTTGAGATGCGTTTTTATTAACGCAAATTTTGATTAAAATATACATATACAAATAATTATATATTTGAAATGAATATATTTATTCTAAATGCTAGTATAAATAAATATATTAAAACACAACTCTATTGGCTTTTAATTTAGTTAACTTGCAGTTAAACTTTAAATTTTACAACATATTTTAAAGCTGTACGAGAATAGTGATGGCGCATTGAAGACGAAATTCTTTGTTTTTTGAATGATTGCTCTCAATAGCTTAATTTGGCAATTATAAATCCTTAAAAATGCATTTTGAACAAAACTTGATGCGTTTCTGAAAACAAAGCACATTTGATTTTATAAGGATTTATTCAGTAGGATATTTTATATATATTTTCTTATTCAAACCAACTTTGAAACTTTTAGTAAAACTGTAAATCGCTGAAGTACAAGGATGTTGCATAAAAACTGTTATACAGGTTTTTCGGAGAGTACAATAACTAAGGTGGCCGATACGTAGAGATCAAAATAAGGCAGTGTGGATATAATTAAAAATATTTGTCCAGATATTTAAAAGGTTATAGATTGTAATTCTTAATCAAGATTTGAACCAAGATAACCAAACTCGAAGAAAGAAAATAAAGTTTTTTTTATTTATTATAAAAAAAGATCTATTACCATACAAATTTTAAGTGATCTTTTAATTTAATTTAAGAAATATTAATTCGCACTATACATCAAATCAATAGCCGACATAACGATTAATGATACGAAGTGTCTTTTCTGTCAAGTGTTAAATAATAAACCCCAAACGGAAGTCCAGAAATCCACAGTGTCAAAAGAAAAAAGAAAAGTGGGTAATATTAATTTGAAGATTATATATTATTCATTGTATAGTAAACATTTGCATTTATAAATGGTAAGTCTGATTAAATTCATAAAATTTTTGACGCTATAAGCTTTTAATGTAAGAAAAAAATGAACACAATTCCGATTCCATTTAATTCCAATTTTCGTTGTCTTCCGAGCCGATTTAAGAAACGTATAGGAAATGTAATCCTCTTATTCTGAACTGTTTTTTCCCCAGGGATTATTGGGCGCTTGGCAAAGATGCTGTGCCAATAATATCCAAGGGAATGCAGAGAAAATTGGATTCTTTAATAGAATTTTTTTAAACTGGATATCAGATGTAAATGTAAGAAAGATAAATTGAATTCATATAAATTGTAAAGCTAAAAAGATAGTAAATATAAAAACTTATTTAACTTTTGACTACAAAAATGAAGCATATGAAAAAAAAAAAAATTCCAAGAATTCTGTTAGTCTGCAATGAAAGCTCTGCATTTCTGTTGAGATTTCTTATAATTTAAATTTAAAAAAAATGAAAGTTAGTATTTCAATTAAAATTCCTATAAAATGTAAAATACGCTCACTCTCTTTCTTTGCAAGATAGGGGGGAAATGAATTACATACAAGCATAAAATAAAAGTGAAATTGTGAAAATTTTATTTTTATTTTTTTATTAAGATAAACTTAACTAATGAAGGCAATATAAATTTAAAGTTGAATTCGATATTTTTATATTTAATCCTTTTCTCATACCATAAGCCATTTTTCGAGTCAGTAAATCAGAAAAATAGTTTGATTCAAACAGAGAATATAGTAATTACTTTGATGTCATTATTATTATCATCACTAAATTTTACTCATCTCAGTTTAATAGAATTATATCAAATAAAAAAAGTTGAGATGCTCTGTTTTATTTACAATCAATGGAAAAACAAAGGTCAAAGGAAAAAAAAATATTTGCATTTTATAAACTAAAATTAAGCTGTATAAATTTTTTTTCTCATACCGATTTTTAATGGATAAATGATAAATAGACGAATAGAACTTGGATAAATAGACAAACGAAACAATACAGATGTTATGCTTTTCCATTTAATATAATACAGAATATAAATTTTAGAGTTATAAGCAAAAAGTTTCTTCTTTATAGTTAAATTTTTAACAATTAGATGCTAATTCAGAAGCTACCTGCATACGAATTCATAATACAGCTTGATATAAAAATAAGATAAAATTCATTATGCAACCGATTCCTCCCAATAATTATGTTTCTCTAATGATTTACAAAATGGCTAATTCCACTATCCGAATAATCAAGAGTAACTTATCAAGAAAAATAATTATTAACAATAAAAACTTTGAGTTAAATTCTTCAAAGACATTAACACATGCAATGGCTTGCGAAAATATTCGGACAAATTCTAATTTTATGGAAATAGTTTTTTTGTTCATATTTCTGTAAAATCACAACTAATTATTTTAAATGCCCAGTAAAACTTTTTCAAAAAATGATTCAACATATATAAATTTACCTCACAAAGAAACATTCGAAATGTTTTAGTACTTTTATGACGAATAATTTTTCTAATGTAGCCGTTTCACTGTTTCATTATGGCAATGAACCATTTTTAAGTAGCATATCTAAAATTGTTATTGAATAAACAAGCTCAATAATATGTTAAAAGTCATTCAAATATAAACGTAAATATATGTTTATTTTGCAATTTTATCCGAACACGTGTAGTACTTGCTTTCCTATTCATATTTATATGAACGAATTAAAATTTTAAATAAAATTACGTTTATTGAAAATCAAATCCAGATTACATATAAAAAATTGCTATGTTGCTCGAATTCAATTCCAACTACAACAGAAATTTCTTAAGTGTCTGAATACTTATAAGATGAATTAACCAATTAACCTTCGCAGCCTTTAATTGATGAATCGTAATTCACTGACTTCCTGCGTTGTATGTTGTTTCATTCATTGTTCTAATTTATTACCGTAATAATTCTTTCCTTTTGCTAATTTTGTTTCAAGCGTAGCTTCTGATTTTTTTTTCTATATATGAATAAGGAAACAGTGACAAAATTATGTTTTAATTCTATATAATTCCATGGGAAGGAAAAATTAAACGTAAAAATAATAAAGATAACGAAAGCCTAACCAAGTCTACAAGAGGACCATTCTTGTAGAGTAAGTTCAATTTTAGATATAAATATTGAAATTTCACGGTAAATGATTAGGCCATCGAAAATTTTAATGTATTATTCTTTCATTGAAAATAAGCAAATAAATGTCACAAATTCGAACATTAACTTCACTGGATAATTTTGTGTTGTGTTCATTCTTTGACGTTACGTTGTCTTATATGCAGGAATATATATAGCTATGTCAATCTTTTTATCCTTAAAAAATTTCTTTATACCATAGATTAGTTGAAAAAATTTAAGACGCAATTTTATGAACACTGCATACTAAAAATCGATGCTATTTAGATGGTGTAATTTCTGTAATGCAAATATTTAAATTTCTTTGGGTATTATGGTTTAAGAACATTTAATTAAAATGACAAGTTATTCACAAGCTAGGCTAATAACTTGTCATTATCTCTACCTAAAAGTGATGCGCACATAAAAAGTAATTATTTTAATTTACAAAAAAAAAAAAAAAATTCTACTGAAACTATTTTTTAAAGGTTGTATTAAAATGCTCAAATTTGCATTTAATTTTAGAGAAAAAGATTTTCGAAACTATAAATTTCGAAAGCTACAGTACAAGAGAACATACTTCCATTGAATCAAGATTTAAAAGTTTTGACTGACTGCATTTCAACTTATTGAAAATCAAGAACATTCTAAAATGGAATTGGCCAGTTTATTGTCTTATATTTATGTCAGAATTTTTGAAAAGCGAAATAAAAACACTGGCTGATACTTGTAAAATAATGCGATAAAAATAAAATTAACATTTGTTTTTCTTTCGATTTAGATAACTGCAGTTCATGAAGATGAATGAAATTTAACCCACCTTGTGCGAAGCAATGCCGTTTATGTTGACGATGAAACCGACACCACAGGCCTCTTTCTCGTACTGGGGATGATACAGACCTCTTGGAGGTGGAAGGCCATGATATTCGATTGAAGGTTTTTGGCCCACCATCTTGGGATTGGTGATTCTAAGATGCGGGCTTCTACAATGGCCAAACAGCGGTTGCTGGACTAAGACCTGCAAGGAAACGACGTAAGAATAAATGCTGTGCATGAACACCACAGAATAAAACGAATCGGAAAAAAATACGTTTTTTACCAGTTATAGTCTAATATTTTAATGTTTCATTTTGAGATTTTTTTGGAGGAGAAGTTCACAATTATTTTAACCCCAAAACAAAATGAATGCTCCTTTGATCGTGTTTATGGACTATACAGACAATCATTAAAATTTTAATGAATAAAGAGCAGCACAAATAAAGCAAAAAAAAAAATGCGAACTTTTAGACCATAACATTGTAGCATAATAATACTACTTGGTCGTCATTACTAAGTCAAGTTTTACAAATTCATAAAATTATATAAAAATGTCATAAAAAGTACTTTTGAAGAGTAAAAAAAATTTTTTTTAATTAAAAGCTATATTAAGAAAGGTTACAAAAACTCAACAATAATTATATTCATTACTGGAAATAATTACGCAAAAGCTACTTTAAAAAACTTCTAAGAATAAAAATAAGTCACTTATATTGAAGATGTGATTGAAAATATAAAGAAGATTGCTACAGGGACTTCATTGTCACTGAATTAAGTAAAAAAGTATGGAGGGGAAATGGATTACTAGATCAATACAATACAGGATTAATGGAATTCACTACAACACAATAACACAACTGTTTGAATAACAGCGTATAAGCCTTATATAGCTTCGGACAGCAAGCTCTTTAAAAAATATTAAGCTTTTGTTGCTGATATTACCTGCAATTATTATATCTGTTATGATATATAATATTTGTAAAGTTATTTTTAAGCAATACGGTTTTCGAGATCTTTCAAATTTGCATTTTTTTAAAATACATTGCAGCATATTTCGTTTGGTATTTCCGTTTCTTTTATTTAATTCACCGGCGAAAAGCTTCTTGTAGCGGACTTCTTTGCTCTTTCCGTCCCCACCTTCTATTGCAAAAAAAAAAAAAAATCTCGTTTCTGTATGGTTAAATCACCACATCCTTAAAAATTGTCTCAAGATTTTAGAAGCACTGGTATATTTATAAACAGTTTAAACACTAATCGGGTAATCCAAAGTCAAATATTAGATGCATCTAATTGGATTATAAGTTTTAGAGATTAACAATTCAAAGGAAAGAATACATGAAAGGACATGCACATCATTAAGAATTTACACTAGAAGTAAACAGCAAACAAGTTCATCAGTGGTACATCTCAGAAATTTGTGTTGAGTTTGTGTTTTATGGCACAAAAGCCATTTTCGGCTAACCGGCGCCACACTCATGGAATTAAAATATTTATATCAATTTATAATAAAATCCAAAAATGGAATGTCTACACAATCCAAATGTCTCAAAGTGTAAAAACGAGAGTCATGAAAAAGTTCTACAATGTCACAGAAATTTGTATTCGCCACTTTATCAATGTTAATAAGCACCAATGTCACATAATATTAGCTAAGAAAAAGAATATACCTATGGCATATTCTTCCATAATATGATAGAAGAATATATCTGGCAGAAGTAAAGATTGTATTCCTTAATATTGAGTACATTCTAAATATTTTCAGCAACAAAATGGCTCCATTTAATAGAAGATAACAAAAGAATAAAAATCAAATCAGGAATTGTTCCCTTCAGAAGCCATTAAACCCGCTTGGGCATATACCACACCTCTAAACTGAAGAAGCTTCCTAAACAAATAGTTCAACGAAAGTTCTGTTTAGCAATTACCTTTGATTTCTCCTTTCCTTACCTATTTATCTGACGCATTAAAACAAAACAGGTTGGTATAAACGGGTACTTAGCGCAGAAATAATAAAATAAGCTTTAAGCAAATTCCCGCTAACGTTAAATATTTAA
The DNA here is from genome assembly GCA_026543865.1 of Argiope aurantia. Lineage (NCBI taxonomy): Eukaryota > Metazoa > Arthropoda > Arachnida > Araneae > Araneidae > Argiope > Argiope aurantia. Next base: position 13,820 of record JAPMOR010029933.1, read on the forward strand.
GAAGAAACGGTTTCGGAAAAATTCCAATTTTATCGAGCAACTAATCTACTTGAAAGAAGAGGAGCAAGGAAAAAAGCCCGCATCCAATTCCAGAGCCCGTCTCCATGGCAACATTAAAAAAATGAAGGGATTCGATGGAGGCTTCGGCTTAGGGGGAAAAAAGAATCCTGTATGCGGCCGTTTACGTCAGAAACGCGCAGAAATGAAAATAAAAAGTATAAGATTCTGCAGAAAAGAGAAAACTGTTGAAAAATTGTATTTTGTCGAAGGTTGGTAGTATGCAGGAGGAATGAGAATATCGTATGACCTTGAGAATGACATTGAAGAATTCTTTGTCAATGAAAGGTCGACAACCTAGAATTTTACAGATTCGACTCGTATGACTATTTGGTATTTTAAAAAAAATGGAAGACTACAAGATGAATAAAGGTAATTCAAAGTTATCAACTAGCTTTTTCTTAATCAGTCAGCAGATATGGAATCGTATTTCATTAAATATAATTGCAAAATACAAGATTTTAACAAGCTTATATAACATAACGTCTACAGTTGCCTTAAGAAATAATAGATTTTTTTTTTGTTAGTGAAAGATTGACTTAAAAATTTATCCAAAGAAATTTATGTAAAAATAATTTATTGGGTATTACAAAGCTTTTAAAAATTTAAAGAAAATATTAATTCTTTTGTTTCAAATCTACGCTAATACTCTTATCAATTATGAAAATTTTAAGAACAAATTGTCAATCAATATTTTTTTTATATAATTATAACTTTTTTTATATAATTAACAGGACGATAATGAAAACGAATTAAATTCAGAACATTTTTTTTTAGAAAAGGGTAGGATTTTCTTAGTCTTGATAGTATTCTGATTGATAGTATAAGCCGTTTTAGAAGACTATTTTTTTTCCAAATAAGTCGATTTTTTCAAAATATTCAATTATTAAATTGAAATCTTTACCCCTCTTTTCCATTAATTTAACACGTACTTATGTAAAATTTCAAAAATTTTGCTGAAATGTTTTTTTAAATGAAAAAAATTCCGAATTATCCTTTTTTAAAAGTTACTTCTAATCTGTTTAAAAAATTATTACATTTTATAGCTCATTGTGTACATTTTTTAATACCTACAACTTTTTGGTTTAAACTTTTCCTCCAATTTTTTTTTATATTTTATTTATTTAAATGCTAAAAACCGACGTTGTAACTTTCATCCTTTATCCGTTAACATATTCCGGTTCCAATTTTGGGGACCTATTTTGAATAGCCACTGCAGCAATTTAAACTTATAAAATTGCGGTTATGTATTTTTTTCAGAAAAAAAGTTCTGCTAGTAAGTGCTCGACTAAACTAACAATGCTGTATAACTATCACGAGTACTTCCAATAATTTTTATCTCAAAATTAGGGTTTATACAAAAACCGACTTTTTGAAGAACCGGTTTTCGAATTTAATATTTTATAAAAACAGGTTTTAGCCGGTTTTCGAATTTTTGTCAAAAAATAGAATAGGGAAAAATAATTTATTTAAAATAACAAAAAACGAAATCAATATCAAATTCAAAATATTAAAAAAACTTAAGGATTACATATACATATTACTTACACAAAATAACGAAAATTCAAACAAAAATTTCAAAGAATATAATTTCCACTAATTTAAATTTCTCCCAAGAAAATAGGATTTAAAAAAAACACAAAATATCCACTTGGCTAAAACTTGTTCTTATTTTGGACACGATGTTGCCTGAAATCGAAAATACTCGTTCACTAGCTACTGAGCTTGGTTTTATTTATAGTTTTCAAGGCAAATAACAAATCTAAGTTTTTTTTTCTTTATTCGTTGCTTCAAATAACGAAAATTCAGCTTTCAGTGTCTTTGGATTTGTAAGTTTTTCTTTAAGTTCTTATAGAAACTTATGAATTGATTTTTCCATGGCTTCTTTTAAAAAAGCCTTAATCTGATGAGTAGTTTCTCTGATTTGCTCTTCATCAGAATAGGTTTCCACATAAGGATTTGGAAATATTCTAGACAATATCTTTCCAGATAAGTTAATAATTTCGGTTTTTGAAGCTAAAGAAAGTACACTAGACTTCTCTGAACTAGAAAGGTTTTGTAGATTTTGCAAATACAGTAAAAGAGTTACTAATTCTACTTGTCTACTTTCTTGAATTCGTGTTTCTAAAGCATATAATAATTTCAAACTTATTTCAGTATTCACATTTTTTAGTTCATTTAACAGAAATTCAAATATACTTTCACGCTAATAAATTGGCATCTCGTCGCCTTAAGCCTTCAGCTGCTGAACGCCAAAACATGGAATGAAAAAAAAAAAAAAAAAAAAAGAACCAACATCACAGTTGGTGAAAAAGTATAAATAGAATGAATGGATTATTGCGACTGAATATGATGAATTACGAAATTTTTAAAACGATGTTCGAGAAGAAGATTCGTTCCAAAGCCCTTTCTTTTTATAAGGAAGAAAAACTGGATTTGAACTGCTTTTAAAATCGGTTAGTTCAATCAAATTGTTTCTACAGAAAATTTTATATGCATATATACAAAAAAAGAACCAGCTTAAAACTTCATTTAATAAAACCCAAAGCATTATATAAAGCAAATCTTGAGAAATAAATTCAAGAAATATTGATGGCCTCTCCGGAGCATTTCATAATGCATACAGTATCTTCTTTTTTGTATAAGTCTTGACACAAAGAATATTCTGCCTCGCCGTTGACTAGGTTATTTTCCGCCAACCAAGGCCATGAATATTTCATAAGCCATTAATAATCGCGTTCGACGGACGGAGTAATGCCACATCCCTAATCCCTTGGCGAGAAATCGCATCACATCAGACGTTGGAAGTTAGCTTTTCTGCGGATACACGACGGTTTCTTCAGTAAACATTACGTATCATCATACATTATACAGCAGAAGTATCTGTTTTTAAAAAATATTTTGAAATCTTGTGAAAATTCTGATGATTAAATATTAAAAAATGATTGAGTGTTTGCTTAGTCATAGGATTAACACTTAAATAAAATATTAAATAACTGCTATCAAAGAGAAGAATACAAATCGTCTTAAGTCATTTAAGCATATTATATATAAAATAAATATGTTCGAGATGAATTTTTTAAAAAACGCAAAACAAAAACAAAACATGCATTGGATTTTAATTTGCGATGTTTCCCGGTAGAAAATTCCGCCGAAATTTAGAATGAGAAAATCGCACTTAAAGATGTAAATCAGCATTAAAACAATTATAATGCAAATAAAAATCGATGTAACTTCCCAAAGAATAAACTAGAAATAGAATTTAAACAGTTTTATGAAGTTAATTTAGAAATTAAGAATATTGAAATACGTTAATGCAAAAAATCGACTTTTTGACGTAATCACCTACTTTAAATAAAATTTAAGAGATTCTAATAGACAATAATAAACTATGTCAGTCATTCAATTATGCGAAATAGTTAATAAAATTCAAAGCAAAATATTAAAATGCTTGCTAATTTTAATTAAATTCTCGATAAAAAAGAAGTTAAATTTGTTACTTCAAGAACTCGGGTGGGGGGAGACCGCAGCAGAAGTTTCTTCTTAAAATAAATCTCTTATTGCCGCAAGCCTTTGCAAATACCGTCTTTTTTCATGTCAGTGCGGTTTGATATACGAACTGGCTTAAATTGTTTTCAGAATTGGTACTTTCTATGTAGGGGACATTTTGCGAATCACCACAGGGCAAGCAATAATTCAGTGTCGAATAAATTATCTGATTATAATATATGTGGTTCTTCTCGAGTGTCGGAAAAAAGGCAATATTTGGTCTTTTTTTCTGACATAGAAACCAAAGTTGTCGGAGAACTACAGTTGCAGTCACAAGACTACGTATTAAATTTCATTCACTTAAATTACATTTTTGAACTATCGCATTTGTATGCAAAAATACAGACCAATAGAAGATCAACCTCTTGACGGATTTAGTTTCAAATTCTATTAGATTCAACATTTTAGATGCGAAATCTGTGCAAAAAATCTTACTCTTTATGCATTTTATAGATATAGTGCTTGGATAGCTGAACCGACCTCATTTGAATGGATTTCTTTCAAAATTTGATAGAAATTTATTAATTTGTTATCAAGGCCATATAGTATCTACATTTACTTCTCTAGTTGGAAACATTTTTGAGTTATCGTGTGCATATATAGACATAATACCAAAAATTTTTTTTTCTGATTTAGGGATGTCCTGAGAGCTGGAGGTTCGTCAAAATCTTGAGTCCAAATTTTTTGACAATTACAATACATCGCATACAAGAAAGTAAAAATATTATCAAAACATGTTAGAGGAGTTCTCGAAACTTTAGTCTTTTATAACCTCATACATACAATTGGAAGGTTTCAATATATTAAATACCATTTTATTATTTGTTTATATTATTTTCTTCTATATATGTTTGAATTTAGAGTTAAATGATTCAGTTCTAATCCTAACAAGTATAAAAGGTAGTGACTCTTAGGTTTTAATTATTAAAGCTGAAAAATACTTTGCAACGCAAACAAATTAAATATACCTTAATTTACTTAATTTGAACAATTCCACACGACTTTAATATTTCATTAACTAATATTATATGCGGACTATACGCCCAAACAAATATAGCGTGCTAAGCTACTATTTAGAAATTCATTTAAAATAGTATCATGCAAAGCGATATTACTATGCCACTGATCAACAGTCAACTATATACTTCATGCATTTATATGAGTATAAATGAATTAAATTCCTGTTTGGAATGGTAAAATTGTGTAAATGCCATTTTTCGTGCATCGTATTTTCTCGCAAAAGGAAGTACTGCGCTCCAAACGACGGTTAAAAACCATTTTTTGAGAATAATGGAGGTATTGTCTCAAAACAATACAGCTCAACCGTGCTTTCTACCATTTTATTTCTTTAAGGAAAAGCGCCGATAAAGATTTGGAATTTGTGAGGCCTTTTTCATTTGCTGAAGAATTACAATGAATAAATGATTTGAAATCTCATACGAATTCTATATCGCAATTCTCGAATCCACAATGCGAGTTCAAATTCTGGCACGAAGCTTTGAATATGTATCAAGTTACATAAAAGAATTTTTTACATCATGTATTTTAATTTAGAATCGATATTTAAAATATTCCATATAGAATTCCATATAAATTCATTTCGCAAGTAATTGTATTAATAGCATTCTTTCTTAAAAATGTTCCTAATCTAAGTGATTTGCAGATGTGCGATGTATCATGGATTTTACAAACAGGTTGGTCATAAATTCTTTTCCCAATTCCGGAAAATTATAGAAAAATACTGTAAAATTTTACTATGGAATAGTCGTGTCTTTAAATTGCTTTTCAGCCCAGCGTGAATGTGATATGAAATTTCAGCTTCGCAGCTAAATTTATACTCTTCTATACGTTACTGGCAATAGCATTTCTGATTTTGAATTGCACACACACTAATATAATTTTGTAACTAACAATATTTTGCACTACCAAAATTATAAAAAAAGCAGTACACAGATAATATGAACTTAACCATAGTTCTGAAACTGTTCTTGAAAACTCGACTATTACATCTTTCTACTTTCAACAGAAATCTTTCTCAATAATTTTTAAAATTAATCAAAGATAAAATAATTAAGCTTGCATATTTAGAGTTTCTTTCTAAAATCAAATAGCTATTTGCGAAGTAAGATATCGAAATTCAATTATTATTTGTTATCAAATTTTCAAGAGTTTCGAGATGCGACTGCTAGATAATTCGCACCTTAAACAGAGCTTTGATTTGAAACAAAATTGTCATCATTTTTACTGGACTCATAAGGTACCGATTACATATTTTGCTAACTCAAGAAACCCAGTCTGAATCAACGCCTTGCATCTTGCAAATTTCATGACCTTTTCTCGATTTCATGAACTTCATTTCAGTCTTTTTTCATATTCTTCGAAGTGAATGATTTATGAAGAATGTAAAAGTGTCAGTGCTGTCCCCAAAATGTTCTCATATTCTATTTAATAACGGTGTTATGCCTCCTCTATTAGCTTAAAATTTAGAACCTTGGGAAAGATCGTGAATGCACAAATGCTCAGATATTTTTTTGAAGTCTCACACATGAGAGTTTTGTGCTTCGTAGTATAGTAAAGAGAAAGGAACATGCATTTAAAAAGTTTCCTTAACTGAATGAAACCAAAATTTCACATAGAACTACAATTTTAGTAATAAGATCAATAACAAAATTTCATTTATTTAAGTCACTGCATTTCTGACTGTCGCTTAGTTAGTTTAGTTTAGTTATATTAACGTCCCCTTTTGAAGCAACACTAGGGCTATTTTGGGACGGACCTCGTAATTTTGAACCGCGGTCAGATGACGAGGACGACACCTGAGCGGGCACCCCCCTCTCCACATCCCGCCATACCAGCGGGAGGACGTTTATGCGTATGCAAACGTACAGATAGGTAAACGATCAATTAATCGATTGATGTATGTGTACAAATTTTGATTTATACTTTAGATGCTAAAACTATGTACAAAATTTTATCCATTTAGTCTACTTATTGTTAGTTATGTTTCTTTGCATTCGACTAGGCAGATAGACTTCCTGAGAATAAGTTTCGTACAGAATTTTATAGCATGAGTTATTGTTTTATGTCACAGGGGCCAAGATAAGCCATATTGCGTCAAACTATGCATGAATATGGTAGATGTATTTGTGAGTTTAAAAAAACAAAAAAGAAAACATGCAGGCGACAGAAGTACCACAAAGGTACCGAATTGGATGACCTTTATAAAGACCAGGGCGAAGAAGATTATCCAATAATTCAAGCAAATAACGATGGAAATCTCCAAAATATACTATATGTAAAGAACACACACCAAATTTCATCCTTATAGCTCAAAACGGTTTTGAGCTATCGTACTTATAAACAGATGAATACAATTCCAAAAAGGGCATAAGGAGGTTTGAAACATGATTTGTCAACATAACGTTTGAAATTCTTGACGATTACAATATTTTCTCATTATATATGAATTTTAAGGAACGTTTTACTTTCTCAAAGTCACAAAAATCGCTCAAATTTGATAAATAACGTATAATAAAAAAAAATTCCAATGCAAGCTTTAAAAACGAAATTACATTTTTTTAAAAAAAAATATCGTTTGGACAGCAAAGATACCGCACGCGGCTCATAAGTTTATTATGTCCCATGTCCGCTAACATGCCCTTTTAAATTCTTTCATCAGTTTGCACGCTTTCTTACGTGCTAAAAGGAAGGGACAAATGACCAAATTTTTTCGGAACCATCGCCCAGCCAACCAAATGAAAGTTCAGAGTTGAGGACCATTTATTTTCTCCCACAACAAATGAAAATGAATGCATGCATACATAAGAAAAGAATTACTTCCGCCAAGAGATCGATCGGCACCCGCAGTTAGAATATTACATTTAAGAACCTTCCCTTACTTTGGTGAGTAGGGTATGAGCTTAATAAATCATTCCCATCCTTTTCGCTCAGTGTCTTCAGCAGCGAATGGAAGGAAGTTATTAAGCGAAGAGGATCATTTCTTTTCCGCTTTTTGCGAGTAATATTAGTGAATGGGATCCCTAGTGAGACGCAAAGAGCTTTTTAATTTAGCAAGGATGAAATAAAGTGGATATTTTTTACATTAGCGTTAAAATAACTGTTAGATACAATGATTTTAATTTTACTGTGTATAAAGACACCTTTAACGATGTTTTTCAGATATTTATGTTAAAAATGGTTATGTGGTGAAATGAAAATCATTAAGATCCGTACAGTGGAAACAACAGGACGTAAGTTTTCGGGAACATTAACAAGACATTAACGCGCGCACACCTTAACAAAACAGCATCACATCTCATTATTTACAATCGCAATGCACTATGGGATGCGTTCCTAATAAGGCATCGCCATTTATTATCCAAAAGAGAAAATAGAGTAATGCAATTGCTACATCTGTTAAATTATTTGTTAGTGCAAATAGGACCGGTTTTACTATTAGGCAACGCTGGAGATTTTCTTCAAAGGGTTAACGACAATTTTTTATCAACAATTATTTTACAACTATTTTAATTTTTAACAACAGATTATTTTTTAACCAATTTTTTAAAATTATCAACAGGGTTTAACAATAAAGAGCTTGTCCATCAAATGAAATTCATTTACCCTTTGAAATTCTGATCCTTATAATAGAAGTATTTAATTGCAACAAGTGTTTAACTGCAAATGTATTATTAAGCATACAAATGGATTACTGAAGTTTAAAATGCAAGTTACTTAATATTATTGAAAATTATATTACATTTCAACACAATTTAACCCGTAACTGAAGATGGGAGTCAAAATGACTCCGCGTTGTTCATTAGCTCTGATTATCACGTGGTATTTTGTCCTTGAATACAATCAAGTTGTTTTTTCAGCAGTATGTTGGCAAAAGTCTAAATATGAACACGTACTTATAACCGAGTTATTCTTTTTCAAACTTTAGTTGTTATTTATGGAGTCATTGACTCCACGTCTCGGACACTCCTTTTAATTTGAATGATGCAAAAAGAAGCGATATTCTTAAAATAATATTTTAAAATATTGCATTCGCCATTGTTGTTTGTTAAATTCTAACAGTTACTAGCATTAGTGTAATTTCCCAATATCTAAACAAAGTAAATATTCATAAAAATATTCATTCATTTTTCTTGTAACATCTTTCCAACATTTAATATTTTTAATATCAATTTTTTAAATTTTTTTGTAACTATATGATTTCCAGTATGTATTGTTTCCAAAATAAATTCCAATGCTGTTTACAAGATTAAAAAAAGATAATAATGGAGTCATTTTGACTATGACTGACCGAGTGAGGAAATTCATGTCTCCAGTTACGGGTTAAATATTAAAAGAAATTAATAAATCTGTTTATATTTCGCTGTATTATGTTTGATTAAGCGTTTGAAAGGTAAATGAAAATCGCACGATTTTTTTTTTAAATAGTTAAGAAGCCAAATTTTTTTCCACCGGCCCTGGGAGAAAAATTGCTGTATTTTTCAAGATGGAAGTTTTAATGAAAAAAAAAATAGGTATTGAATTTAGAGACACATAATTTTTAAAGAATATGAAACTTCATAGAATCATTACAGTTAATCTACACTGCGATATAAAAAAAATCATTAAAAATTTTTTTACCCTGAAATTTTATTAGCGTCCAATAACAATCAAGAATCTGGTAACTTTTTTCCATATTTACCGATAAAAGTTCATTAAAAATTCTTATGTTAACCGATTTTTCTCGGTTTGTAATTTAAAAATAAAAATCGTAATTAAATGTAATAAATATATGACCATTTTTTTTAAATAATTCTCAACTCTAGGTTCATGTACAAATTAGAATATGCCAAAATCAATACATTTTATTCAGATTTATTAAAACAATCTAACAATTAAATTCAAAATATTATTAAAAAAATTAGTTATTACAGTTGAAATTCAAAACTTAAGTTTAAAACCAAACTTTAAAAAAAAACTGCTTAAATATTCAAAGTAGAAAACTTAATCACTAATAAATTGTGACAATCCCATTGCAAAAATTTCTTCTTTTTTTTCTACTGAATGAGATGACTCACACAAGCATATCAAATAATCCTATTACGAAACTGTAAAAGTACTTTTTCTGCATGAAAATATCGTAGGGTGAAAAAGCAATTTTAACGCAAACACGCATGGTTATGGATAGTTATCTACGGAGGGAATTTCATCGTGAAAGTTACATCTGATTAAGTTACACAAGTTATATGTTAAAAATTTGTATCTTTTGCATAAAAAGTGAGGAATTAATTTAAAATAGCTGTTGAAATTACGTTTTCAATCGTTACGTTTTTACGAATGGATAAAAAAGCAGATTCTAAAATAATGTACCATGATAAAATTAATACCAACTAAGATTCTTTAAAGAATTTTTTTTTGTTAAGAATAATTAAACTGCTAAATATGAAAATTAAGTATATGTAGCAAAGACAAAAAAAATATGCCCTGGATAAAAAATCTTTATAGATCGCATTAAGAACATAATTACACATTCGTTTACACAATAAACTATCAGCATTACTGACTGCCAGAAGAATTCTTTAAAAGCTAATAGCTGAAGCAACAGAGGTAAGTATCCCTCTGGGACTTGGTAACTTTTTTGTTTTGTTTAAATTGTATAATAGTTCACCCATTTTTTTTTTTTTGTTACACAACTTTCAGCTTGCGATATCTAACAATCGCATAATCTTTAATTATGTAGAAACCATTTTTTTACATTTTCATTTAATTTTATTTACATGTTTTAATTTGAAACATTGAAGGATTTCCGAAGAAATCGGATACCCTTTTCAAGTGTCTTCACAGAATATGTTAAAATGTCTTCAAATCAGTGAACTTTGCTTAACAAACATGTATTTATTAGATAGGATATAATTTCCTAAATTTAATTTGGAAGAAATCGTAATATTTTTACTTTCTCGTATACCCAGCATATAGAAAGTATAGCAATCGTTGAAAAATTCTAACTCGAGATTTTGATAAATCTCTGCGTTTTAGGTCTCTGAGTTCGAATAACGCATTTTTGGAAAATGTCCATCTGTCTATCTGTTTGCGACAAAGAATTAAAAAACGCTTTGATTTAGATGGATAAAATTTGGTATATAGTCTTAATACCAAATTTGTAGATTATCAAATTTTGGAGAAAAGCCCCTTCGAGGAAGTTTGTCTGTCCGGCTGTTCGAATATAAGTTAACACGATAACCACAAAAGGCAGAGAGCTAGATTTATAAGATTCGATACATAGAATTAACATTTAGAATCTAAACATTTGTCAAATTTTGAGCCGAACCCAACACGTTATTGAATGTCTGTCGGTCTGTACTTTCAGAAATATGTAAACGTGATGACTCAAAGATTCAGTGACTTAAATATATCGAATTTAGTGTGGCATTTTATGAATACAATTGTCGTTCCGTGTCACATTTTTTGTTTTAATCGGTTGGGAAGAACATCTAAAATACAAAATAGATTTTCGGATATTAACCAAATGCCAAATAATACAAGAACTACACAATAGATTCAGTGAAAAATTCAAGCTAAAGATTAATATTTCGTAACTACTGTAGGCTAGTGACAGGCAAGACGTTCTCTTTATACACCTTTATCCGAGTATGCGAGACAGTTTTGGGGAGAAATTAAAATCTTTCATATCGATTCTCAATTTATTGACAACCTAATTGGAATTCATCGTACTTTAAAATTGAAAGATTTAAGAATAGATCAATAAGCAAAGAATCGTCTTTAAATTGGTCTTATTGACTAGTTTAAATTCCATTTTCATTTCTGTTCAAACATTAAAATCAGATTAATAACGAAATCACTTTCCTTTTATTTATAAACCTAGGTTTCAAGTGTTTTTTGATGTCATGTACATCATATGATACGACAAGGAACAAGCGTGATAAGGCAGAAAAAGTGGCAGAGAGCGCATTTCCGACTCGATGACAAATTGCAACCTTATTAGAAATGTCATCAAGAGACAAACTGGCGCCTGCAGAGCAAAGCCATTAAATGCACCTGTTTAGTATTTTCTCTTTATTTAGACCTTGCCACCTAAAAGCATCTGCTTCTGACAGTGTCCTAGTACTTGTTATTTCCTTGCTTTCTTTAAGATGGAGGTCACAACTTTATAAAAATAATGAATAAATAGCAAAATTAACTAAGTCGGAAGGAAAAAGATTATTCAATAATAAAGGAAACTAATTCATATACAATAATTTGACAACAAATGTGATCAATTACGCCATAACAATTCACTTTACAAGTATCAAAGCAAAAAGAGAAATTATATAAATTGGTGGATTTATTTAAGTCCACCAAGGATACAGATTTGCATCTAAATATAGCCTGAAGAAACAGACAAGACCTAAAGTCGAATTGCATAAAACTTGTATCTGACAGAAATTTTATGACTTTACATTGTTTCGTAGATACACGGAATAAATTAAGACAGAATTTTTATTTTATTGGGCGTTATATTTCTATTTTCTTGTACTAATACGTTAAAAATTCGTGTTTATTATGCTGAACATAACAGATATTTAAAATATATATAAATAAACATAACACAAGCAAACACAAAAGCAAACAAAATTTTAAGCAAAACAAAATTCAAATAATAAAAACCTTTTATAAAGTTAAACATTTTGCAAAGAAACTAAAATCAATATGGAGGTTTAAATAAATGCTTAAGATACAAAAAATTATATTTTGTAAAGCAATTAAACTCTAGGAGCATTATAATCGATTTACAAACAATTTATGAATTTTTTAATTCGAACTTGCAGAAAAATTACATTTTTGGACAGATTAAAAATAGCATTTTAAACCATAATTATTCAGAAATTCTACAATGAAGCATAAGAATAATAAATCATTTTTCCTCGGTCTCTATAAATGTTAAAATTATTCAAAAGGCGTATCTTACGATGGCAATTTTGTGATGCTTTTGTTATGTTCGCCATCTAAATATTTAAAGTATTTCAAACTTCTTTTAATCGAGTTTATCAGACTATACAAAATTGTTTCATTTCGGCATTTTTCAAAAATTCTGAATTAAATTAATATTCTAACAAAGAAAGTCATAGATTGTTACAATACAAGCAAGATGCTGAATATTCATTTCAAAGTAAATTGAAATTTCCTATTTTGCTTAAAATTATGCGCTATTATTCGTTGTTATCCAAGTTGTGTTGCGATCCATGACACAAAGAATTCATATTATCTAGTAAAATATGCAATAAATATCACTACTAAAAACATTGAATAAAAGATGAAGATCTTCTGTTCCATGTCTTCACTTAAAGCGTTGTCAACAGAACCATTGTCAATTGTTCAAGTATTGATATTTTAAGCGACGAGCATATAAAGGAGAATGTAATAAATATGGGGCCGTAACAATTGGTTAAAACTGTAGAAGAGCACCCTGACGCTAGAGAGCGGTCAAAAGAGAATGAAAGAATAATTTTATATATTAAATATCTAGTTTGAATAAAATATATGCTGGGAACTTAGATATTTTAATACCTTAACTTATTTACAAACAGAATTCAAAATTTTAGTGCATAAACATTCAATCATTCAAAATTTATTAAAAATCATCATTCATATTAAGAAACCATTAGAGTCATTCACTTTTTACCATTTCAAAAATCTTTGAAATATTGAAACTTGTTGAATCATTTTGGATAGAAACAGTTTTCAAATATATGTAAAACTGAAACACTTTTTGGTTCCTGACAAAAATATTTCTTTAAATTTTGTTCACAGATACCATGTAAGTACAAGGAATATTTTAGTAAAGGTTTATAAACAATTAAAAATTTAATTTCTAACGAATTAAAATTACATTTTCATTGTGCAAACAAATATGATAAGTTCAAAATTTGTTTTAATAAGCTGTATTTATCCCTTAGCAATAGAGGACTTTTGCGCTTGCGTCGCCAAAACGAGTTTCCTCTCGTGTATAAATGGTTAAAATATCCAAAATATAAGCATTTTATATAAATGAAAAATGTTTCCTTAATGTGAATTCTTTTCAAGTTTTCTAAAAAAAATAGATTCAAAATTTGACTATTTGCTTTTAATGATCAATCAATATTGAAATTCGCTGTTAAAAATTACAATCACAATTTTGTAAGTTCTAACACATTTTAAGTTGCCATTCACAATGTGCAGATAAATTTTGAATCTTCAAAAATTTTTTTTAAAAATTTATGGGGAGTAAAATCCCTTCCTAAATCGATATATGCCAAAGAAATTCCTATCAGAATCTTGATAAGGTAAAATCATTGAAGGGAAACTTATGTCTCTTACTCGTATGTCACGATGTAGACTGACGCGCCGTGTTATCACTTCTTCCTTGTGTAAAATATGCCTATCATGAGAAATAGAATTTAATTTCAAAAGTTTCTTCTTTTCGGCCACGCATATGCAGAATTATAATTGTTTGTTAATGGAAGAGCTAGGATTCCAACAGCTGCTAATTTTAAGGTTGTATAAAAGGTAAATAGTTAATGCTTCAATAGTAAAAAAAAATCTCGAGTAAATCAGCAAGCAAAGAATAAATCAGATATTCTGTATTTACAAGATACAATTTTTAAAGTAAAGCGAAGCTAATAAATTGGAAATGCTCTTTGATATTAAAAGTTTTCAATATAAAATTTCCTACGTATAAAATGAAATTTTATATCCAAGAATTTCATTATTTCGAATATAATCATTAGATTCAAAAATTTTTTTTCTTTAGCAAGATAAATATTTTAGTGAATGAATAGTACTTAAAAGCCACTCAAGAAGTTTATAATCCTTTATTTACACAGCTTTCCGTTTGTCCTTGAATATCTCGTAACGAACTTACTCAAGGACAAAAATACGATATGTCTTTTATTAATAGAAACTGATGATCTTAGCCAAGATATATTATCACGAGGATCCTCTTTCATTCACTCCGTCTTTAGACGCTTTACTCCTAATTAAAAACAAGTTTCCTCAGGAAATCTTTATCAGGATGATGGAACTTTTTCTTCCCTGAACTATTTAGTTCTTAAATATGTGCTTGTTTAACTGTTAATACAGTTTATGAAAACAGAAAAATCAATGAATAATTTTTATCTGAATTGTTCATCTGATATTACTGTTCATTCATATCTTTGAATTTGTAACACAGAAAAAGGTATTATTTTTCTAATAATATAAAAATTTCTACTTTTCATATTTTCATGTAAAATGGAATCATTCCTAAAATGTTGTCTAGCAAATTACTCAATAGTCTTTGTAAGAATGTAGCAAGCATGTGACCTTTTTTTCAGTAATATTTTGAAAAATAACTGCTTTTATGAAATTTATATTTAGATGCTGGTTCACAATAATATTCCTATATCTTATTATAATCTTATAAATTGGAGCATGCATGCTACTTTTTTTTATTGCTCATGTACAAGTATGACAAATTTTTCAATCTACTATGATAATCGCCAATTCCTCATTGCTTTGAATTTTCTTTTTGCAATTTAATACCGTTTATATGAAGATAGGTTTTTTAAAAAGATTTATTACATTATTTTATATTAAAACATGGCATTTTTATTTGTTAATAATTTAAAAAATATTAACAAATAAAAATACCATAATAGATTTAATTTTAGAATTAGATTTGAATAGAGATAGCTGTTTGCTTACATTTTTCTTTTATTTAGAATCAGACAGATTTTTTCAAAGTTACAAACGCTCAGAATAAAAATAAGTTCTATATGGAGCAAAGCTATCAAGATAATACATAGAAATAATTTTCTTTTCATCTACTGTTTCCGGAAATGCAGCGCCGACGCCTCGAAACATGCTCCAAGAACGAAAAACTTAAGAAAAGATAAAGCAAGTTTGCCAAAAGTCAATTCAACCATGAATGTGTGTAACCGACAATTGAAAAGTGCAATGACTTCCAATTCTCACCTCGGAATGGAAAAAAAAAAAGATGTAATAATAATTTTATTCTTTCACTTTTGAATCTGCAATCATCAACTTTGTAATCTTGACAATTGAAAGGAACGAGTATATCAAATGATATACTGACCCTTCTATTAAAAGAAGAACGAGTAGAAGTGAATCTCAATTTATAAAAGTTTATAGATTTTTATCATAACATTTCCCAAGTATAGATTTAAGATAGGTTATTTTTTTTTCAATATGGTAGTATTGGATAAAACTTTAATTTTGCATTTATAAATTTTTTGCTTGTGGGAAAAGTCGAATTATAAGATTCAGGTTTGAACTAAAGAATACAAGAAAAATATTTTGTTTGCAATATTTTTGCCGAAGGTGTCCAGTATAGTTCTACTAAATGATTATAATAACGCAGATAACGATTACATAAACGATTATAATTATGTAAACGCAAAGAAATAGTTCGGTATAGCTTTTTTTTTATAGTTCAATTAACCCTTTGCACCCAGAAAAGTAATTCGATGTATAATTATTCATTTAATACAAGGCCTTGCAAAAAATAAATATGTATATTTTTTAAATTGAATTTCTCCTAAAAATTAATCTACATCTTCTTGCAGGTATTTTTATCAATCAAAATTTTAAAAGCAAAACGTCAGAATGATGGACCGTTTTGAATGGAGAGTGAAAGGCACCATCCGAATACCAAGGGTTAATTTCAAAACGGCACATTTATTTAATGAAATGTTTAAACAGATTTAATGATTGAATTACGAACTGGACCTTTTATCCTCATTTATTTTACATCGAAACAAAACGCCATAAAACTGAATTTTTATAAAACCATCAAATGCATGTACTGGATGTTCGAAAGCCATCCCGAACCTGAAATACCACTTGCTTTTTGACTTAAGAGTTGGTACAAAATGCTTACTTGATCTTAATTTATTTGATTAAACCATAGATATTCTGTTTCTGGCTTTCTTTTGAAATAGTTTGTTAATAAGAGAGTATACATGAAAAAATTAGAGCAATTAATTTAATTCGAAGAGTAAAATTCCTTTTTATTTAAGCCTGAAGAAATAATTTTTGTATGATATGGAAATCTATTAGCGAGTGAAATTCAATAATAGGTCTGACTGAACCCCAAAGGATTAAAATCTGCTAATCTGTCCGCAATAATAATGTAATGATTAAAATAAACATTTCAACCGAATTTGGTATTTCTTGCATCGGGAAAGGGATTTTTCAGATTTCTGCAATTGGTATGAAGTATATCTTCTGAAACAACTGTATTCTGAAGATATCGCTATTTCTGTAGCATCTTGCCCAATCAATACCAAATATTAATTCTATTTTAATATCATGAATAAGTATTAAAATTAATTTAATATGATTAAAATTTAAACGAAAAATTCGAAGTTTTTGAATAGCCTATAAAGAGTTTGCAAATACAATATGTAATTACACTTGAAGGTAAAAATTTCAAATCAAGGCAATACTTGTGGTTTTGTTGGAAATGGCACAATTGTTTCGTTATTTCCACTACAAATATATATTTTTTTTCAAATAGATGTAGAAGATAGGATTTCGAAGAAAAGTACCCTCATTTCTGAAAATACAGCAGCAATCATTAAATATTCACAATAAAATAGTCACTACTATCTAAAGAAAATTTATCAAATGTAACCAAAAAAGTGCTAAATCAATCAAGTTCCTCAGTAGTGATTTCAATGATTACGTCGTAGTTTCTCTAGCGACTCCCAGGAGCCAGAGAAACCACATGCTATCGCTTTGAAACCGACAAAATGTAACAAAGATCCTTCCGTAATAACAGTTTCCGTTACGCAATAAAAATAACTGATCATTTATATGCAAGTCGTCCAGTGCGGTTAATCGAAAGCAGCCTCACTCCATGAACTTTACTTTCCTAAAGTGCAGTCAGCGCCCTCTACATTTTAGAAAGTTCATCGCCGCATCTGTTGGGAAGAAATACTCATCTTGGTAATCTTCGCACGTCCCTTATCATCCAGTTCGGCGAAATGGATGTTGGCTCGTGTTGAAACTGAAAAATCGATTCCGAAAGAGCGAGAAATAAAGAGGCTCGGGAGTAAGATGGGCACCGAAAAGCCCAGTATTGGGAATTCACAGCCCAACTAGAATTACACAAATTTTATACGGAAAAAATGGCATTAAAATAGCTTAAATTTTCTTGCCCATTTTCCCCATTTTTTTAAAAAAAATCACCAATGAAATAAATATATTTACATTTCCAAAAATATAAAATACGAAAAATGTTTTTACTTATTAAAAATGACGGAAAAGATTTCTAGCATTTTACCAACAGTTTGAAGATTGCTTGAACTTTTGTTGGTCGTTTTTGTTGCAAAAATTGTATAGTTAATGAGCATAAACAGCCAGTTACAATAATCCCTGCTTCAATGGCTCAATTGTGATAATGAGGTGATTGGCTGTAATTAAAAAATGCACTTTTACTATTGGGAACAGTCAAGGCTGCACTCAGTGATTTTAAGAGTACCCAGTTTTGGACGACAATAACCCATTTTATCACACCAATTTTGAAATATAATAACCTAAAGCAATAAAGTCATAACCATACATTCTTATGAAATTACTATTGTCAAATATATGGCTTCTAATAAAAAAACCGAGGAAAAAAATCTTTATTGTTCAGGTAAAATTACACACCATTTGCTTTTTCGTACGTATTTTTAAAAATATAGCAATAAACTAGCATTCCATTTTGAAGTAACATAAAAGTTATTTCGGAGCGAAACTCGTAATTTTAAATTTGGATGAGAGGAAGACACCTAAACAGGGATACATTTATCCAAATTCCATGTCGTACCAACGGAGAAATTTAAAGAATTAACCCTTTGTACTCGGAAAAGTAATTCGATGCAAAATTATTCATCTAATACAAGGGCTTATTTATTGTTCCGAAAAATATATATAATTGCTTTACGTTGAATTTCCAAGAAAAATTTACCTCTTTTTATTATTCTGTGGGTATTTTTAAAAATCAAAATTGAAAGATAAATCTCTCAAGTCATAAAATTCATCTCTCGAATGCAACTGGTTAATTCCCAACGTCAGAATTCAAAGTGAACTAAATTCTCAAACACGTGCATCTTCACCGAAATCGGGTCTCGAATCCAGATTTCGCCACGAGCTACCAAAGTTCATGCCAAAAAAATGTACTTTGATTTAAACTTTATTTGTACGAACAATGACTAAAATATTTCTCCAGAATAAATTTAATTAAAAGAACAATATATGGCAATATTTAAATGAAATATAGAGACAGATATTTAAATGAAGTGTTTATAAATATGAAAATATTTATATGGCTTAACAATGAAATATTTATTGTTAATCTCATCATGCATCATATCGGGAAAAATGCAATTTATCTGTCAAATAATCGAAAACTAAAAAAACGAAAGGCGTCCAATTTCGGTGTCAAACGCTTGAAGGTAAGATGCAACAAGTGTTAAAGATGTTGAATCTCAATGATATTACAAGACAATTAGGAACGGGAATTGAATTTCAAAAAGCGCTTCTAAGAATTCAAGAAAGCGAGACAAAATGAAGAAATATTTCAATTTCGGATTTACTGCAAAGAAAGAAGAAATTTAAAAGTTGATATTACTTTTACATTAATTTTTGTGCATGTTCATCTATGAAACGTAAATATTTTGTTTTTGGATTAACTTTTAAAATTAAAATGTTTTCACTGATTATATTTTGGTAATGTAATCGATTTTATTTATTCGAAACAATGAGATTAAGTCGGATCGCAGCAATATGGGAAAGAATACTTACTGATTTTTATATAGTTTTTTTAGAAAATTCATTTCTATTGATTAAAAATATTTTTAAATTTATTCTAAAACAAACGTTATTTTTTTTACAAGTGAATATATGCATATTTAAAAAAACTTTAAAAGCCATTTCACTATAAAATACTTTTAAATCGAAATACCAACATATGAAACGAAATAAGCCAATTAAATATAAAAAACTACTTGTTTCAAGGTTTCTCTTGATCGAATGGATATCTACAAATTAAATTTTATCGCCGCTTTGTCGATTTTGCACAATTCTTTTGTTAACACCCAGTTGGAGTTAAAAAAGAAATTATCGATGAAAGTGAGAAGCACTTTGGTCTAGACAAATTCCTAGTCTAGACTATGTAAATTCCAAAAAGTTTGTGCCTCGACGCCCTGGGGAGTCTAGGCTTCCTTATAGAGCGCCGCGAGATACGCCATTTTCACAACTTCATTTACGCTTTCAATTCAATTCATAGGTCGTGAACTAATACCGATTTCAAAAATTGAATTTCATAGATTGGTTCATCTTCATTTAACTTTGCTGAAGAGATTTGATAAATTTGTCTCGTGATATACGTTTAAACCCAAATTTAGCAAGGTGGAATTATCCGAGTTTTGGTTCAAATCAAGGTATTCAAGAAGAATATTACTCCTAAGAACTTAAAAGCTTACTATTTTAATACCACTTTCTATTTTCCATTTGAAGAATGTTGGATTTAAGGAATCATAAAAACCTGAATCGCGCGAAAGTTATTGAAGGAAAGGAAGTGAAAGTAACTCCAATTTATTCCAACAATTCGAAAAAATTTGCAGTAATCAATAATACAACGTACAAACTGTTATATTTGAAAATTTATTCAATAAATTTTTATGGGGCCTTAAATATATTATTCTATGTAACCAATACCAAGATTATTTTGAGAAAAATACATGTGGATTTTACATAAAAAGCTTTAGGAAAATCCGAATTCAACAAGGGCATTGAGAATTTAAAAAACATTTAAGAACAGTTGATGCAGAAAAACACTCCAGTATTCTTGTGGAATTATCCAACTAAAAAGATGGTCCCATCATAAAGTCAGCGTTCATCTTTTTGCATTTCAAACAAGATGTGGCAAAGATTCTGTAAAGAAGTTCGATTGTAACGAAGATGCTCTGAATAATGAGTCTCTAATCCGCTTTCCCAATAACAGCCACTATGCAAACCTCGTAGCAGAGCAACATTTTAATGACTTGCAAATAAAACGATAGCATACGACTGGTCGTATATAAATTAGATGAAAGCTTAAAAAATATTTATTATACTAAAATCGAAAAAGAAAAAAAAATGCTTATAAAAAAGCAAGCCTAAAAGGTTGAGAATTCTTCAAATAAAATATAAAATTTAGGGAATTAAAAAAGATATTTATATGTTTGTCGACGACTAAGTGTTGAGACATAGGTTAAATACTAAATCAGAAGTTAATGCCAGATTGAACAGTATGGACGCCAGATATGTTAAAGTTTTTCAATTAACCTCTAAGTACATTTTGCCAGTTTTATTTATGAAAGATTTCAATAAAAGTGAGGCTATTCTTTTAATTTAAATAAAGTTTAATTTTTAAGATTTCACACAAATGTTCATTTAATAGTTTTTATAAAAACAAGAGGAAATGAATGCGTAAATGTATCACAAATTTTTAAAACGTTTTATACATTATAAAGGAGAGATTTGTAAAATAAACCTGAAATGTTTATTTGAAATTGAATTTCGAATAAATTTCAAACTATAAATTTGGAATTGCATTTTAAAAATGAAGCAAAATTCACTTACGTTGTAGCTCTAAAGAAAATTTGTAATGTTAAAAAAAATCATTAGGTCTTCGCATCGAAGTGCAAAGGAATCTATCCTTAGTAGAAATTATGAAGTGACTAGAATGTTCATGAATTCGTACCACAAGTTTCCAAATTCCCCCTCGTTAAACATTACCCATTCTTTTTAAGAATGAATAGCAGTTTACAAACTGATTACAGCTTGTAAACTGCGATTCAAGTCTGAAAGCTTTATGTTTCATAGAAATGATATTTTTCGTTAGTTTTGCAGCAAACAACAAATTTATAAAATTAGATTCATGTAAATCATTTTTCGTTTCGAACAATATTCTTTATTCATCAAAATTATTACATAAATATTTAACAGTATTTAAAAGGGAAAATTTGGATCAGATGCTAAATAATAAGCACGTTTAATAATTAATCAACATTATGAATGCCAAATAATTTAAATCGATTTTTTTGTCAAATTTTTCAAAACAATTTGAATGGACGGATGCTTATAAAAACAAATGTTTTTTTCCCTTCATAGATCAAGACTAAAATGTTTAATAAAATTAATTCGTCATTAATGACGCTGTTTCGAATTCTATTAACAATAAAGTAGCGACATATATATCTGACAAATAAAACTAGAGTGCATTTAAAGATTTCACTAAAGTAACACAAACTATAAAAAGTATTTTTTTTTCATTTGGTTTTTATAAAATATTTTTTTTTAAATTTCCAAAATAAAATAATAATAAGTATCTTGCCTTTTTTGTGCTTCATTTATAATCGAGGATAATATCTATATTTCCAAAGTATAAAATAAGCCTTTTTTTTTAAAGATTAAATTCACTACTACAGGTCAAATTTTTATTTGCAGTTTCAATATATCAGAGAAATATTAATATATTTAGTGATCAGTAATGAGATTCGCTATTGCTGCACGTTGTTAAAAGCAAGTTTATTAAGAAAATATTAGACACGTTTTACAGCAGAAATATTTATCTTTTATGCTGGTTAATCTATTGGATTTTTTACAATAAAAATGCGGTTTTTATTAAGTTTAGTTAATCTAGTAGATAATGCTTCTTGTTCATATGATTCAGATTTATAATAAAAGGAACGAAAAAATATTTAATTTACGAATTTCTAAAACTACCGGGAGATTAGGAAATTCTTAAGCTAGTTAAAAAATTATTAATTACTATTTTCACTTTATCAATGAATCTTTCAGAAAATTTTAAGCTGATGATGTCCATTAAAAGCATTTATTTAATAACAATTTATTTCAAATTCATTTTTTGCAGTAAAATGAAAGGAAGTTTAAATTGGTAAAAATATAGTAACATATAGAAATAGTTATTTTCTATTATTTTATTCATCATATCAGAGGTTAATATTTAAACCTACCTCTCTTTGAGCCGGCTACTTCTTAATCTTCAGGGAAAAAATCTTGTTGCTCACACCTTGGAAAACGAAAAGGTACTGAGAAAAGTTTTTGCAAGAATTGCCTTGCAGCGGCAATTAAACATCACGTGACCAACATGCCGGCAAATGAGCTAGACTTTCGTCTGGAATATCGCGATGGAAAAGTTGAAAGAGCTTATTTCTCATGTTTTGACAGGGTTAAAAATAAAATAATACTCTGATAAATATGCGTATGGATGTTCGTTAGGATTAAAATATCATTTTTTTTAAAATTCTGTCCATGAACATGAATTGATGAAAGGAATTTTAAGAAAAGACAGCTTAATGGATTAGAGATGCATTTCCTTTTTCTCATTTTTTTATAGTTGAATTTTTATTCATGAATATTTCGCATGCTATTTTTACTGTTCAAGGATTTATCGTTTATTCTGTTTACTGATTGAATTAAATAAAATGACTTCTAAGATTATTTTTTTTAAAAAATATTTTAAGAAAAATGTTTATTTTTACAAAACACACTCAGCATAACTTAAACGATACTCAATTAATAACCTCGGAGTAGAAAAATAGATTAATTTGATTTTGTTGATAAGTCTGTTTAAAGCTTGTATTTTTTCGTATATATAATAATAAATTAAGACGAAATTTCATCGCATTTAACAGATATATAAAAATCTTTTTAGGGCTAGACACTAGGGGATAAATGATTATATAACCTGATATTCTTCGTTGTAATATTTTAGTTTAAATGTAGATTTTAACAACTGAATGCACGTTTAAAAACTCTATCTAGTATCATTACTGTAAAACTTCGTCATTTCCACCATGCCTGACTCTTACGACTAATTATATAATTTTTGACATTTAAATATATAATTAAATCAAAGAAGTAATTGATTCAGATACTAATCATTTGGACAGGTTGGAATCCCTTTGGTGCATTTTAGATCGCAAATGGATTGAAATAATAATTATTCCAAATAGGATGCTTCATCTAACTCGCAGGTGAAATTCGTAGGTCAAGGAATTCAATACAATGAATTTTTTGACAAAACTTTTCGGTGAATTTTACTGGTTTTATGAAACAAACAATGATAATGATTGATTATAATGAAGTCATACGAATTTTTATCTTCAGTAAGTTGACAAGTATCTGCTTACGATTCAAATGGTCTGTAAATGAAAGAATTAAGAAATCTGCATTACAAAAAAATGTTTTGAATCCTATTTAAGGCATCTCCAAAATTTGAAACAGAGATTAATTCAATGCTTTCTATTTAACAAACACGATATGTTTATTGAAAACAATAAAAAGTTATATATATATGAGGCATTATTTTGGTAGATACGGGGTGGAAAGATGACACTTTGAAAAAAACTTTAATTTATTTTACCACCGCAGCCATAATTTGTACAAGGGACGGTAGGCGAAACATTTCTTTTGCACCTAATACAAGAGCAAAATCATTGAGACTTTTTCCTTGCAGCGATTTCACAATGAGATTCTGATAGATATTTCTTTGACACGTGCGCTCTTAGGAAAGGGACTTCTTAGACCATAAGTAAAAGAATGCTGGAATTCTTATCCTCGTGGTATGAGGAATTCCAAAGCTAGCAATTTTTTAGAGCGCATGTTAGAAATAATTAAATTTAAAAAATAGGAGATGAATCAGGAAATAAGAGAAAATATTAGAATGAAGTAATGGGCTATTTTAATTAAATTATGAGAATCATTATATATA
>JAPMOR010029935.1:0-14504 GCA_026543865.1 Argiope aurantia
AAAAAAATTGGAAATTGCATTTAGAAACTTAAGTGGAAGGATGAGAATTAAAAATAGCAAATATAATACATGTTTATGTAAAGATATTTTTATTCAAGAAGTAGCAGATATGGGAATCTTTTATGTTATATATGTTTTTTGAAAAATTTCGGGTTTATATTATATACTTATATGTTGTTTGAAAAATTTCAGGTTCATAAACATTATTAAAATTTCTTTGAAGAGCTATGGTAGCGGTAAAGCAATCTGCAGAGGAGGGGAAAAACAAACAAATAACAGGAAGAAGAACCCATGAGAATAGCTTTTGGACTTGTGTAGATTTACAAAGGAATGTGGTAGTTCTATATTTTTATTTTGCTTTAGATTCATTTTGGCAAAATAAAAGGCAGTGTAATTCACCAATTAAAGTCAAACTTATATTCGAGTGATTAGAAAATAATTATTTTTAGAACGTGGATAAACTGCGATTATTTCGTATACATAAATTCAAAATATAATTTACTAATCTTACAAATTTAGAAAGCACTTTTGAACCACTCTTCGAATTTTCTAATTATAAGTCATTTTTCACCAAATTCAATCTTTCTCTCAAATGTTTCTCATTTGGGAATCTGTTTCTTTACTTTATATTTCGTTACCTTTTTGAAGGTAAATTTGAATTTTAAACGAGTAGCCTGACATTTTACAATCTAAGTACATTGAAAGAAGACTTAAGAATATGCAGATAAGAAATTTATTTTCTAAATTGCATAGGGAGTTCTGAAAAGTATTGCTCTTTTATATAGTTTAATTCATCACAACTCTCTGTTGATTCATATGCATGAATAATATAAAGAAAAAAGTTGTTTTATCTTATTTTCATCAATAGAATGGGGCACATAAAACTCTTAACTAAATTAATATTTGTACCAATTTATTCTAATGTTTAAATTCGAAAACGCTATATAAGCATTTATTTATTCATTTTCAGACCATCAATTTAATCCTTCTTTAAAATATCATTCTCTTCTCATTCATTGAAACAGTAAATGTGAAATATCGTTGTTAGAATTAGAAATTATAATTAATTATTAAATTATTATATTCTAGTATTATAACGAAATAAAACAAATATTTAAAAAGTTGAAAATTACATACGAGAAGGGAATGGAAAGGTATACATGATTTTGAAATATGTAGAGGTGAAAAGTATTTTACTACCCGCTATGATAACGAATTATTATATGGCGTATTCAAGCATCCTTTAGAATATTCAACGATAAATCCACAGCAATTTCCTTCATTTCTGGAATATTTTTCGAGTTCTAATTATACAGGGTGTAATCGTGGCCCAATAGCTAATTTCCGAACTATTATTGTATGTTTCCAAACAGGATCCATTCTTTGCGTTCTTTTGCGCATATTCAGCTTCGATTTCACCAAAATTAGGAAGAGATGAAATTTGGTGGTGGGGGTGTTTATTTTGAATCAAGCAATCGATGAAGCATTTTAAAATTCAAGCATTTTGAATCAAAATATAGTAATACAATATGAAATATATAAACACAAATAAAAGAAATTCAAGTAGTTGCAATGTAAAATAAAAAGATAAATTCAATTCAAGGTAAAAGAAAAACTCGCCCCCTCCTTGAAAACACACACACACACACACACACACACACACACACACACACGCACGCACGCACGCACACACACACACGCACACACACACACAGAGAGAGAGAGAGAGAGAGAGAGTTTAATTATTTTAAATAATTATATTTTATGTTGTTTCAGTAATTGAATATCTTTCTAAAATAATTACGGAATTTAAATTTGTATGTAGTTCGCCTATGCTATAAAAATAATTATGAAACATTTATTTCTTCCATTCTCCCACTGAAAAAGACCTAATAATGAAATTTTGAATATCATTGTATTAGACGCTTTTATATCATATCAATGGCTGTCTCAATAAAAAAAAAACCCATCCAAATTAATGGATTCCCCACCCTTGAAGCTATTATCGATTAGATTAAAATAATCAAACATGAAACTTAATAACTAAGTCAAATTTCATTGAAAAATGGAAACCTTTTTGTATGAAATGTTACAGTTTGTAATTATGAGATGCCAGGGTAGCATAAAAATTCAAATTTCGCAGTTTTTTCAAAAGTATATATATTGACTGAAACAAAACAAAGTGCTTTCTTTGCAACATTTAAAGCCTTTTCTTAAATATAACTATATACTCTTAAAGTTCAGCTAATGGGTTTGAAATTAGTTAATATTTCTTATAGATATAATAATCAGGTTTAGGAATCAAATAATAAGTCCCGATTAAATTCGATATTCTATATAAAAGAAATGAGGTTCTATTTATTCTCATATATAGACTAAAAGTTATTTTAACTCTTAATCGTGATTTAAAATGCATGTGATTGCATTATCCGAAAAATCCAAATTCCGAATTGAGCAAACCACCAAATCAATAATTAAACTTGCATCATTTAAAAAATCTTGACTAAATCTAGAGGGGGAGTTGATAGTCTATCCTTTGGCATTAATTGTAGCTGTCTATCCCAATCAGTTGAAATAAAGTCTTCTGGATCTGCAAAATTTTAGCATTAACCAAGGAGAAAACATTATACTGTAAATTAACATTTCTCGCGTTTCAATTTTTAAAACTAATTTTGTAAATTTATTGGTTGCAATGTAACACTAAAACATATTTTTTTGATTCACAAGACTAACTTATGAGCCCAAATGACCAACACCATATACTTAGCTATTTAAATTCATTTTTGGGTTTTATTTTTATTTGTTATCTGCAATGAAATCTTAAAATAAATTCGACATATTAGCAGTAAATAATAATTCTTAAGTAAAATTCTAGAGTTGATCCACCTTAACTATATTGATCGTCGGGTATCTATTAGCATGTTGTATGCCTCTGTGTTCGATGCTTTTCAGGCAATGGTACAAGTTAAAATATAGACGATGTCATCAGAGTCGTGAACACGCACCTACGTATGTCTGGTATTCTGGAATGACAATTAAGGTAATACCTTCTATCAGTTTCTATTTACTGTCTGGATTGAATTGTTTCGCATCATTTTATAAACATGTTTACTGTTACAAAACGAAAATGTAGCGGTGATGTAGCAAGTTGGAAACAGTGTTTGCATTTACAGTTTGCGAGATCTTCGAATATAAATCGCTTTTATACATTTTATCAATAGATTTGACCAAATAACTGTGGATTAAATAAGGAAAGAAAAATAGTTAATTTTAAAACAATGGAATTAGTTAATTGTGTCTCTTGTTTTATTGTCTTATGTACACATTTTCTATTTGTCTATCCCATGTTTATTTGTTTTATGTGTACATTGTTACATTTTTGCATTACAGCATAAGAAAATAGAGAACATTGAAAATGCAATTTGAAAAATTACAAAAACGCATATATAAAAATGGAAATAGTCAATTTTTAAAGAATATTTGGATACTTTGGGTGTGATCATAAGATACCCGATTTGAACAATTCTTCCCTGTTATTTAAGTATACAATTCACACAATTTGTTAAGCCATAAAGTCTCTGAAATACCTGTAAGTTTGAACTTTTCTACGCCCCATCCTTTCTCTTTTCTCACCAATATTTGACCCTGGATGTTTAATTTAATATGCATCAGATTAATATACACAATGAAAACTATGGGTGGTTTTCCAACCATTCTATCAGGAATAAGATACATTAAGATCAGGTAGTCACTTTAATCCTCTAAACTTTTATCCCGTGATTTATGAGTCTGAACTCCATTTTTTTAAATGCATTTTGAGGCGAATTTTGCGAATTAATGTTTATCCTGTATATTTTGAAGTAAATTGCAGTGTTATAATGGTAAGGAATAAAGAATTCAAAAGATTAAAAAATAGTTAATCATTTATTAAACATATAACAATCAGTCTGAGCTGCAGAAAATCCAAAATTACATCAAATAAACATAGTTTATAAAGTAGCAAAAACTGTATATATGTAAATTTGCAGAAATATAAAGATACAAAATGGTAAATTTATACAAATTTCCCCACTTAAGAAATGATCTCATTACAGTAAACAATCTAAAATTAGTACAATTACTGTAGCTGTGCCAATGCAATTCAGAGCAAAAATCAATACATAAATGTTTTTATAACAATTTCAGAATCGGAATTTGCTAGCAGTCTGAAGGAATATTTGGAATTTTACCATGGATGTTTACCAAAAAAAGCAAACATAAACTAACTGGAGAGGTCTCCACAAAACTTTCTCGCGTACTTTCTAATATACTTGCCATGCACCTTGAATGCCTTGTATGACATTGACGTAAAATCATTAAGAAATATTAACTTTTAGTGTGGATTTAGCCTTTTTATTGAATCTATCACGTCATACTTGGCAAGTTTTTTTCGGCTACTAACCTCTTTTCTTTCAATCGATAGAAACAAAGATTTGACCCAAAGCTGCAATTGTAGTCACAAAATCCTATGCCAATTTTGATGTATTGGAATCACTGCGTTTTTGAATTATTGCGTTTACATGCCGGCACTGTACTTTCAGACCGGCAGAAACTCAAACCTTTGTTGGTTTTGTCTCAAAATTTGACAGATTTTACACCATACATGTTGAATATATGTACCGAATCTTATCTATTTCTCTCTCATCGTTTTGCAGTTATCGCATTAAATTATATTTGAACTGCCGGAAAGATCGGACTTTCACTGTACAGATTTTACACAAAATTTGATGGAAATCAACAAAATTTGGTGTAAAGACGGTATACCAAATTTCAACCGTCTGCTCAAAGCGTTTCTGAGGTATCTTTGTCCAGAGAAATAGACGGACATTTACCAAAAATATGTTTTTCGAACTCAGGGTTGTCTAAAATGGGGGGATTTGTCAAAATTTTGCTGTCAAATATTTTGAAAATTACTACATTTTCTTTATAAAACATATATGAAGAAGAAAAAACTGTGACAATTGAAATATAGCAATTATTACGCGGTTGAGTTAACCCTTTACTGGGGACGTGCGGTGTGTGAGACCACTAGCGTTGGATTTTCGGTCAGCCCTATTCTATTTTTAGCTCAATTGAATGGATTGATCCTGTAGTTCCCTGTTTTGTTACCTTCAATACACGTGCACGTTTTCGACCGACGTGCACTTTTGAAAATAATTCAGTTATTTCTTCGAGCGTGGTCTCCAAGACAGCATCTCCCTGTTAGTGTCCCAGTAATAAACAAGACTTAGCAGATGGTGCTAAAACTTTGGCCCCCAAATATCATCCACTTTACTGATTCTATTATGAAACACTGCTCCAAACACTTTTAAATGAAGCAGAAGGTGATTTTAGTGATAAGGATAATTGTACAGAAGAGTTTTTCGATGAAAAGTTCGCATTAAACTGATTCTGATATGTATGTTCAAACCTAATTAATTTTTTTAGTGATAATGTATTTTGAAAAATTTACAAAATATACTAGTACACCAAGAGATATATTAGTACTGAATTTATAGGTTGATTTTTATACTAGTTCTTAACCTGTATGTTTAAAATGCTCTGGAAAACTGTACTATGAAACTCACACAAGCCGATAAAAATAAGAGTCAATTTTAATAATTGTCATTTTTTTTATTTTTCATATAATTGTTGAATTTTACATTATATTGTATTCTATATACCTTCATATACTGTAAAAATAAATATGATTTAAAAAACTAATATGTTTTGTCAAGAATATTATTTATTGTAACATGTAATTTGAGAAAAAAATGTATGTTCCAACGCATTTACTTTCTTCAATGATAATATATTTTGAAAAATTTCTAAAACATCTATATATCAAGAAAAATATCTGCAAAATATATTGGCAGTTTTTCCTACTAATACATTCATTAGAAAATTTAATTTGAGTGTAAATGAAATGCGATCTCCTAGACCACACCACCTCAGTTAAATCCTAAAATTTCAATTATCCAGTTAAGGATTAAACCGAATTTAATATCAAAAAGGAAAAAAAAGTTTTTTTTTATAATTTAAAAATATATTCACTTTTTGGCAATATATATATATATTTTTAAAATTACTATTCAGAGATCTAAACATATACCTTAACTTTCAGGATATTTTTAAGAATAAAGACAATTTAATGGTTTGCAAGAAATGTGCAAGCAGTAAATTTTAGTCATTCATTTAATATAAAATAAATGTATAACAATAAACATTTCATCATCAATAGCCTAGATTTATTTCATGTAAAGCAAATCTCCAAGAATACCAGTGGCTATTGAGCCATACGAAATGGGCAATTAGTCTATTAAATTCTACATACATTATGCACCTCATTTCCAAATATCTCTTTGAAGCTGCTATCGAAAGAGGTGGAGCAGGAATTTGTTGGTAATTGATATGATGAAGTAATTTAATGCAACTGTGCAATGAGACATTAATGGGGTTCTTTCATCTTTGTTCCTAGGAGGATATTAAGGCAATGTATTAACGGATTTCTCATAGTAGTAAATATGGAATATCTGTGTATGCTCGGTTGAAAGGACGTAATATTTACTTTCATGTGATATATTTTTGTCCTGTTGCATTTTAGTTTTATCGAAAGAAAGACTTGTATTCGATGAAATCTAAAATTTGTTCTCGGAATTTTGATGTATAAGTTAGATTTCAGTTCATAAAAGAAGTTAGAGTTTTTTGGGGGGGTATTAAGACTGCTTATCTGTAAATACGATAAGTAAGGCACGAAAACAGCTAAATAAAGATATTTGGTAAGTAATCTTCACAGGAAAATTGCAGATCTATATCGAGCTTTGAAAAAAATTCCTTGAAAGGGATTACATTCTTCATTTGTTTTGTATTTCCACTCTATTTATATCATCAATTCACACACAAAGTTTATTTGGAATGCATAAGATAAATTCAATCAAATAGATGCTTCTATTGACAGACATGGGAAGTACCGGGTGATTCAAAAGTCCATTAATGTTTGAAAATTCAATAATTTACCGAATAATGTAGGTACATACATAATGTTTTACTGAAACCGAAATTGAAAACAACTAATAGATGGCTCTTCAAGTGGTAATAAAAGCAATCATTAGCATAAAAATTGATTTTTAGCAAAAACTGTGTTCTTTATAACAAATGCTCAACATGTCGACCTCCATTCGAAAACAACACCTATAGTCGAGGAACAATGTTATGAACATCACTGTACATCATATCCGTAGGAGTGGTGAAAAATTGTCGTCAAATGTTGTCTTTTAGCAGCCTTAATGAAGGTGGACGATTGCTGTAAGCTCACAACCAACATCATGAAATAGGGTTTCCGAAAGTCAGTTTTTTGTTCTTTAATATCATTAATATTCATTGATTAAAATTCACTGAAGGTTCTGTTGCGAAATGTGAATGCGTAGGACATGTTCAAAAGAGAGTGGTTATTCAATTGAGAACTTTAAAAAAATCTATTAAAGGTCTCGGGGGTAAAGGAAAGCTTACAGACAATGTAATAAATAAATTACAAAACTATTATGGCGTTGCAATAAAATCCAATGTTGGTAATTTATTGCAGATTCAAAGTGCAACACTATCTACATTTGCTCATGTTTGTTCCAGTAAAAAAAGCCAATGCATGGACAACGCCCAAAGGAAAAGGATTCTTGGTGCAAATACCAACGCGTACTTTCAGAAGGTAGAAGTATAAAGACTCAAATATAGGACTCCCAAAAAATATTATGAATATTACTAAGCCTAAATATATTAAATAATGTGACCAAAATCTTCTGAAAAAAAGCCTTCAAGAGAAAACACAAAATGTTAATGAAACTTTGAACAGTCTATTATGGAAAATTATTCCCAAAAATATATTTGTCGAGTTGAAAATTTTGCGTTTAGGAACTAATATAGCTGTATTGTTATTAAATGATGGCTTTTTCTGGCATAATAGAAATGTTTGATGAATTGGGATTATGACAAATCATTACATGGTAACACAATACAGTAGCGTCGACAACGAGCGAATTGTTGCTGCAAAAATACATTCTTTGACAGTTACAAAATTGTCCAGAATAATAAAATGGACTATTAGGAAGAAAAAAAAATTAATAAAACAGAATGAGGAAGGCATTTGCTATAAAAATGGTGAATTTTAAGTGTTTAAAATGAAATATTATTTTATATGCATACGAATAAAACTTTAAATGCATTTTTTAAAGAATTTGTTTTTTGTAAAATTTTACTACGCAAAACATAGTTTCACAGAAACTTATGGATATATTTTCTTGAAATTTTGTATATATATTACCATAAGTGAAATGAAGGCAAAGAACTAAGTATTTAAGACTAATATGAATAGTTTTTGATTTTTAGCACTTTATTGCTAAACCCAATACTTTATTTCATTTGTATATTTTTCCTAGCTTTTAGTTCATTGACTTTAGAAGTACAATAACTATGTTGTGTGGAAAAATAATTTAAATGGGAGAATTTGAATTCAGTGTAGAGTGTTTTGCGTTTTGCTCGAATTTCATCATATTTTACATAAAATACCACAATTTAATTAATTCAATTATTTTCAAAATTTTCTAATTAAGGTTATTCTTTGTTTCGAGTCATAATCATCAAGAAAATCTTCTAAAATTTATAATCGAAGGATTTTTTTAAAATGTGCCTCGGAAACCAGGCAGATACCTTAAGAAGGAAACGTTTGAATGAAATATTGCGCTGCTATACGCTGGTTCTTCCAAATCCTGTGTATATTCTGTTTAATAAAAGGGAGCGGATGACTTAATTTGCCAAATAAACGATCGTTAAATGTCATAAAAATTAACGCTGTGGATTTATTCGGCCCCCTTTAAAATTAATTTTGATTAATTTTACAAGATTTCTAATAAATTCTGGAATATTATTTGTTTAATAATAAAATATTTTATAAATAAATATACCATAACTGCATTTACATGTTTCTGAGGTGATTATTAATGATAACCTTCCATCGAAACAACAAAATATGTTTGACACCCAAATTAGAATTTTAGTAGCTTTAAATATTGAATCGAATGTGTTTGAATATCGTAGTTTAATAACAAAAGTATTTATTTAAAGTAGTATGCTTATTGATTCACTACTGTTTACAGAATAATATAAATAAGAAAGATTCTGTATCTCATTCAGTTTATACAGCCGCATTGAACATGGAATCAGAGAAGAGAAAGTGACATAATTGGGAACAGAAGATTTTAATTGAGTATGGTGAATGCGTTATAATAACCAAAACAAGTAACTGTGTAAGGATGCAGATAATTAACACATGAGAAGAAATGATTATTGAATTACCACTAATTATTTCAAAAATTAGCATTATGATCTACTATCAAGACATGAGTTATTTAAATTGTGAGGAAAGTAATGATTTTTATTTTATTTCCTTGAGTTAAAATGGCTTGCTAAATCATAACTATCTATTTGTATTTATAGTAATAATACACGCGGATAAGCAGATAACATTTTTCTATGTAGAGATTTCATTCAAAATTTTAAAAAAATCTATAAATTTTGTGTAAAATCCATATATCTAAAAGCGTTTTTAAGTTCTCATATTGGCCTTCAGACAAACAGATTTAATTCCAAAATTGGGTTTTTCTGATTCGGGGGGGGGGGGTCAAAATGTAAATAATAGTGAAAAATCATTATCGAACTTTTTGACATTTACCTATAATTACTCTTTGTAAATTTCGAATACAAAGAAGTAAAAAAGTAGTTACAAGCATACCAGCAGATAAATTTTAAAAGATTTAGAAAAATTGATGTTTTTTGAAAATCTCATTCTACCTATATTGCTTTCTCTTTCAAGTCTCACACTGTATTATATTGAATCGATGTTAATCTAACTAATAACTTTATTTGGGTTTATATTGTTTTTTAGAATTTTCATTGTATAGGAAACAGTTCTTTTATGATTGAACTTAAGCTACTAAACAAATATTATCATTTTTAGGAGAGTTCAATTATAAAGAGGATATTAAACTGAGAAATGCTACAGTCTGGGCTATAGAACGGCAACACACACACACGGGCGCGCGCATGTTAATTTTTATGATTAATAGAAAAGAGTTATGCGAATGCAATATGCAATGAAGTGTTAAATTAATGCACTGAAATGCTTTGGTTCTGGAATATACAGCATTATTCTTTAACAGAGAGGGTTAGATCTGTCAGGTATAGAAAGCATGCCCTTAAATATAAAATAAAATTTTTGAAAACTTTTTCGTTTAAAGAAATAAAATGTTAAGTCAAAATATATTATAAAAAGAGGGTTAAACAAGTTCTGTTGGTGCTAACTTATTTCTGGGGGTTGAAAATAAGCGAGGGAGGAATTTATAATTAGAAATGCAACTCCATTTGAGCAATTGTTTAATTTTACTGAATTTTCAAGTTGGAAACAATCGACATTTTCAAAGGAAAAGAAAAAGAAAAAAAAAAGGATAACTTCAATACAATTTGTTCATAAAATGATATCAGATGATTGTCCACTTTGATCATAAGGATGAAATTGATAGTAACTTTTCTCTAATATGATTCCAAACTTAAAACAACAAAATCGGATTCCAGAGAATAATTGATAATCGGAATGCAAATTTCTGTACAAAGAAACAGAATATTTTCCTCAAAAAATTTTTTATGTAGCCTGTGAAAATAAATTCTAAAAAAGGGTGCTGTCTTGTGTTCACGTTTGTTTTACTTTCCAAAAAGAAATTTTAGTGC
The DNA here is from genome assembly GCA_026543865.1 of Argiope aurantia. NCBI lineage: Eukaryota > Metazoa > Arthropoda > Arachnida > Araneae > Araneidae > Argiope > Argiope aurantia. The sequence continues at coordinate 10,792 of JAPMOR010029935.1, forward strand.
TGAATTCTATAATGTATTAGCCAGTGCAGCAAACACAACTCTTCTCATAATGGTTCACAGAGGAAGTTGTTTGCTTTCGTCTAGAATAAACCGATTCGAAATCGGCTAATGTTTTGTTAGCAGTCTTAATCACTTCTGGAAAAGAAGGAAAGAAAGTAATTGAAAGAAATGTTGAAGCGGAATTAATTTAGTTTTTAACAATCCTATCCTCAGAATATTTAAAGGCTTGGAATGTAATGTAGCATTTGTTAGTCTCCAAAGCTAAGAAGAGTTTTAGGACTTTAATATAATATTAATCACAGTTTTCTTTAATTTAAAACTTTGTTATTTTCTGTGATATAAAATCCAACGAACATCTGAATTAACACTTTGCACTCGGATGGTGCCTCTCACTCACTATTCAAGACGGGGCATTATTTTGACGTTTTATTTATTTATTTTTCAATGATAAAAAGATGAAAATTATTTTTTTTTGGAGAAATTCAAACAATTATATATACAGTCACTCAAAAAATTATTGGGACACTTGGATTTAATAACTACAAAACTATTTATAAAACTACTTATCATAATAAAGTAAAAAACAAAATGTATCAAGAAATATTTTAACATTTAGTATACAGTTTGTAAGGAAATTTTTATTGGTATTTCTGAATTATAATTTAATCTAGCTTTTTAGAGGGAATTCAAAAGCATATAGGAGTCCAAAAAGTATTGGGACACTTTTTTTGAAGTGAGAAATTCAACAAATATGTAGCGCATCAATAGAACTAATCCAATAATACATTTTTAGACTATAATTTTAAACATAAAATTTTCAATAGATATGATTAGTTATAGATAAAAAATGGCTAGAAACAAAGATACATCGGTTTATGTGCGAAACTCTGTAATAAGTCATTGGAAAAATGGAAAATCTGTTCGTTGTATAGGATATATCTTGAAATTGAGTAAAGTTATTGTTTTTTACACTATTGACAGGTTCAAGAAAACAAATAGTGTTGAAAACAAACAAAGAGCAGGACATCCAAGTACGTTTAATGAACCTGAAAAGTAGTTGAATAAGGTGAAATAAGGTAATTTTAATCCAAGAACTGGAGCAGTAAAATTGACTCTGCAATGTAAAAATAAATTCGGAAAATCTGTAAATCCTGAAACTGTCAGAAGTGTTTTAAGAAAACATAAATATCACGGCAGAGTATCTTAAAGAAAGCCCCACATAAGCAAAGCAAATTGACAAGCTAGGCTGGAATTTGCTGAAATGTTTGTAAAACAGCCAAACGAATTTGAGGAAAATGAAATTTTTGTTGATGAAAGCGAATATAATATTTTCGGATCGGATAGCAAGCAAAACGTCTGACGAAAATCAAACACAGCTATGTATGTCAAAAATTTACCATTTACTGTCAAATATGGAGGTGGCAATCAAATAGTCTGGGGTTGTATGGCAAGTACTAGTGTCGTGAAATTACATTTTATTGGCTATACAATGAATAAATATGTCTATTTTTACATTCTCAAGCGAAATTTAAAGCAAAGTGCTAGAATTCTGGGAATCTCAAGATATTTGAAATTGCACCAAGATAATGTCCCGAATCATGGAGGACTCATCGCTGATATTTGAAAGTAATGAGTCTTCTACCACTGTCCTATTGTTATTAAGACTCCTGCACAAATTCCAGACTATATTTCCATTGAGTATGTGTAGGACTATTTGCAGCAAAGGCTCATTTGAACATCAAATTTCTAACAAGCAGGAGTTAGAAAAACATTTCGTCGAAATTAGGACTAAAATCAATGGATGATTTTGCAAAAAATTGGTCCAACTCATGCCAAATAGACTACGAGAGGTCATGAATAAGCAAAGGCGGTCCATGAAGATATAAACTTTTAAGTTTGCATTGTTTTTCTTTATTTAATGAGAAGTGTCCCAATACTTTTTTGAACATGTTTTTTTATTTGATTTCCTTTATTTGCAATTATAATCATAATTGCATTTATACAAGAATTTTGTTTGAATTATTATGATTTATATATATCAAAATAATATTTATTTCTTTGTTTTGGTTTCATTTATATATTTATGTGAAATATTATGATAAAAATCTGTGAACTTGTGGGATGTCTCAATGCTTTTTTTGACAGACTGTATTTATTTTTCGAAAAAATAAGCAAGCCCTGGTATTAGGTGAATAATTTATGCAATTACTTTTCCGATTACAAAGGGTAAAAATTGGATTATATTATAAGCTTTTTATATCCAGAGATCAGAGATAGTTGCTTTTGATTGAAAATAAAGCATCGTATTATTCCATTTAAGTTTATTTTATAATTCAATTGCTATTGTCTATAGAAAATTTGAAATAAATGATGAAAAAACGATGATGATTTATTAAAGGTAAAAGTTTAGAATTTAAAGTATTAGAATGCGTAGTGAAACGTATATAAATAACTTTTTTGAGATAAATAAAAAATTAAATGACAAAAATTGGCTTACTTAAATATGCCACGTCAAAAAATATGTATAGAATGCCTTAATTTTCAAATGATGCCAAAATTGAATATACGAAGCAGTAATTAAAAAGACAGCAAAATACATTTGCCTATTTGGCTCAAAGGATATGGAAACATGTTTCATTTTATATAAAACAATTGACAATTTTTATAATGAAAGTACCATGATAAACAACAATGTAATAATTTTTAATTAATTTTTGTAATTTTAGCAAAATTAGAACAAATATTTAGTTACGAAATATCTGAAACTACTTTTTGAAACTATTGAAAAAAAGTTTTTTATTATAAAAAAATTCATTCAATAAATTGATTGAAAATTCATTGTATATTCTAACAACAGAAATTTGATCGTTTAATTGTGCCAAACGATTTGTAAAGAAAATTAGACATAATATATTTAATTCATGTAATCTTTAAAGTTAATTTAAACCTAGTACGCTTCTAGAGGGCTAATGTCAATTATCAATCAAATATATTTTTATGACCGGTTAACCTTTATTTTAAACGATGGGAGGGCAGTTTTATAATGTATTTTTAATCAGCCTGATAAATTAGATAAATAAAATAATTTGATATTTTTAGAGCTGCACTGAGAAATCCAGATGGCTTTTAAATATTAGGATTAAATATTAAGATTAAGCAGACATGGTAGTCGAAAATACTACAACATTTGATAAAGTACATTTAAGATAAATAATAAATGGCTTTAAAATAACATAGCACATTTCCTAAACTAGAAATTGATTCTGTATAAAGATATTTTTTTCTAGATAATTCTTTGTTTTAGAAATAATAAAAATATAATTTGACTCTTAAATTTTTACATCTGATTCTATATTGAGAAGTAAAATTTCTATTCTCTACTATTCGTTTTTTGTCATTACAACAGCACAGTACAAAGTACAAAGTAGTGTTTTCAGTTCCAATTTCTGACTTTCTGTACGATGTTGATTGATCTATACAATGCAGTATTATATATATTGTAGGAAATAGTTCTATTAATATTCTTCTATGGATAATTTATTTCTCTTAAGATAAATGGGTTTCACAACGTTTCACAGAGTATTCAAGAGGACAGGAAGGAAAAAATAATGACTAATAACCTTTAATGTTTTGATTATTTTGTTCGCTTTTCTGCATTTCTAGGAAATTTTTGTAATAAACTGTTAGCAATTCATATTAAAGAGATATTACAT
>JAPMOR010029946.1:0-10616 GCA_026543865.1 Argiope aurantia
TATTAAAATGGCTTGTTTTATTAACCGTTGTCTTTAAAGAAAAAGAAGTGCAGGAGTAGAAAAGAATTCCACATTTTATGAAAGAATGTGATCGTTCAAATATTCAGTCTGAACAATAGCCTTCTATTCTGATGGAAATGGAATTGAAAGCTTGATTGAAATTCTAACTAGTCAGGAACTTTGTAATCCTGGTTGTTGAGATACTTATTTCCTGAAGAACTGGACAATGATTTGTTGTCAATAACTACAGACATCATTATATATATTTTTGATTCTATACTTTTTTTCCTTTAAATTTTCACAATTTTTTTTCTTTTTACTTTTTTTATTCTTCTAGTCTTTTTCTATATTTTTTTTTCTATCTTCCATTTTTCCAATTTTTTTTGCCATTTTTTTTCTATTTTACCTTATTTTTATTTTTAGATTTTATTGTCTACTGTTTGATTTTATCGTTTGGTTTTCCGAAGATCCTAAGTATAAACAAGCCGATCTTCGATTTTGCCTTCTACTTATCTGCCATTTTCTTTGGCGATTTCTAACAATATGCAATATTTCTTCATGCTTAGGATTAGGTAAGGTTTAAATTTTAATAAATTTTCTTTTCTAATTATGAAATACTGATTTCACATAGAGGAATGCTGCTTAAGTTGTCCCACAACCTAAATCGAACTCTTGCCACTATTTTAAATAAAACGGCAAAAAATAGCGCTTTTAGCGATTGTTCATCAGAAAAGCAGTGCCAGTCTTCTGGACATTTTTTTAATACTTTGGGACATAAATCTTTAAGATTTTTAATACTTTTTGGAATTTTTGGTGTATATTTCTTTTTGAGTATACATTCTTTATTAATTAAGAAGTTATTTGGTTAAATCATCTCCCTAATACTCTATTCGTGGATTGCTTATATTTCTTGAAATAAAATAACACAGACTCGTGTAACATCTTAAATTGAAACAACATAGAATTTGGTCCAATTTAGCGAACAGCGGTTTGGTCTCATAACAAAGACACAATAGAGTTTCAGAAAAGTAAAACTACTATGTCAAAATAGAAAATGGAAAATTTGAAACTTGATTGTTTCAAAATTTCACAACAAAATTACGATGAAAAGTATATCAACCTTTCAGCATCAATAATTTAACAATTATTTTCCCAGTATATTTATTCTAAAATTTTCAGCTTAAAATGCTTAATTGCTTTTGAAAATTTACCTTTTTTTATATAGATATGCAACTATTCTGAAAAATTATTTTATAACGTAAAAATCATCACATAGTAAACGGAAGGTAATAGTTTGCGTCCAGTGGTTATTTAGCAAAAGTTTAGCGAACAATTTTTGAAAAATTGTAATGATTGCATAGTAAAACAAAACAAAAAAATGTGTTGCAGTAAGCATAAACAATGAAAAAATAAGCTATAATCTTCTATATCCAGTAATTAAAAAAGAAGAGCTCAATTATGTTTCGTAATTTCGTATGAGAATAAATTAAATGGTATTTATGATTAAATGGTATTTTATGATTGTAAACCAGAGTTTTCGATATTAAATTCTTATCCAATTTTACCAATTTATGCAATGGAATCATGCTTCAGAATTTAATATTAAGAGTTAAAAATTACTGGCAGGCAAAGGGACTTGATGTTAGCAGCTTAAAAAATTGAGACTCTGATAACATCTGATAACATTCCGGACCACTATGTACACGTTCAGCAAACAAACACTTGAGTTATTGTAGATGATTGAATGAAATTCTCCTTGGAAACCGGAATTTGTTGGAAGAGACAGAGAAAAATAACCAGAATGTGGTCAGATGCATTATACCAGGGGGTTGATAGAGAATAAATGATAAAAACTGACGAGAAAAGATCAAGAGTTTCAAAAGAGGTAGAGGCATGTTAAGTGCAAAGACAAAATAGGTAATATGGTAGATATTTTTTTTTCCTTGTCAAACGCTGAGCCTATAATTTAGACGAAACATTGTGCCACTTGTGATTCCGTAAAGGCGGTATTTTAGAACCATTCAAACTTCTGACAGGGGATAAAACAGCAGATTATGACAGTCAATATCTAAGGAAATAAGACTGACTTCTTTCATAACGGATATATTGTTATTATTATTAAAACAACGGAAAACAAATCGACTTGATAAGATTTACCTCAAACAATACCCTTTTCGTGCAAATAATTTTGTATATAATAAGATAAATTAAGACAAAAGGGAGCTTAACGTTCAACATGTACCGAAAAGCTCGACCATGAATGCATGAAAAGCAAATAACGATTTTTAAAGTTACTGTGCGTCAGTGAAGATATCATGTTTTCATTTGTGTAAAAGCATCAGATCGAAAGGTTTACTACTTTGACATCAGTGAAATGAAATATTTTTGTTATGCAACAGACACTAACATCATGATCGAGATCACTTTTATCTCTATAGGTAAATATTTGAAATATGAATATACATCAGTAGAAATTATCATAAAAGAAACTATTGATCATCCCACTTCATTGCAAAATAACAGAAAATGCACCCACTTTGTGTTGTTAAAAATTTATGGTAATGTTAATAATGAATCATTTGTTAACATATAAATGATATTTGTTTTATGCTTTAAGCATACACTAATATTTTCTTTTTTACTTATTCTCATATCCGAAACATAATTATATTAAACAAACAAAAACAAAAAAAAACACTTATAGTTAAAAGGCATCCAAAAGAAACCTAGCAAACTTAATCACTTTCATTTACTTTGGATTTAATGACTCATTTTACGACAATATATTCAAAAGAGCAAACAAAAAAAAAATGCTGTACATCTAAGAAAAGATAGCTTTTTACAGTGTTTCATGAAATTTAAAATAAAGCCACTTTGGCTTAGTTCCAAGCCAAAAAAAGAAGTGGATTTTTTTAGCTTTTCTTGCATGTGCGACCTAAAATATAATTAGATCATTTTTGTAGCATTTTGAATTTTTCCATAAAAGAATATATTCTTAAAAACAGTTAACAATCTTTTTTCATAGAAAAAAATTAATAAGGGATATTATAATTTAAAATTTACTTGAAGCTATTATTCAAGAAATGACCCATTTTTAGTTTATTTATCAAAGAATCAATTACGCTGAATTTAATGCTCTTAAACACAGCGCTGTAATTAAATTTAAACTAAATTTTCACGAAGAAATATTAGAGGCAACTCTTATAATTTGTGTGTAGGGAGCAACAAAATTATTCCATTAATAACAGGTTCAAAATAATATTTTTCCTTAAAGGAAAGGTCAACCGTGTTTAAAGATATAAAAGATTCTGAATAACTTCCATCATTAATCACTGTTGACGCCCTATAAAATATGTTCTCTAATTTTCCTAGAATTAATTTATTTTCATCCTTGATTGCAAACGATTGCTTTAGGAACAAATATCAGTTTCGTTAAGAGGATAATTTGCATGGCGCTATCCATACTTCATAAATGCAGTCATTAAAATACGTTGAGTTAACGTCTACATAAAATACGATGCCGTCCAATAATCTGGCCTTTTGGGAGTTTTACTCAGTATTAATGTTTTCCTATTTGATGACTTAGTAAATTAAATTTCGAAGCCTTTGTGTTTAGAGGTAAACATGAAAGGCAACTAACTTCATCCCAAAATAGTTTGCCTAAAGGTTTTTATTTATTTTTATTTTTATGATATTCGATAGCATGGGGGGGGGAGGACGATATACTTTACTTTGTTACTAAAGTGTATGCATGTCCAAATTAATGAAGTTAGGTGGATATTATATTGTTAATATATCATTGCTGACAGAATTTGCTATTTATACAGAGGTTTTAAAAAATATGCGCCATGCTGACAAGATGAAAATGAATTAAATTTAAAAGATTTTGGCTTGCTAAAAATTTTCGCTAATAGTATTTAGAAAATGCAATATTAGCAGAAGTGCTTTAACTACAGTTTTATCATGTACACTTTTGCTTTCCTGCTTGCTTTCTTCATTTCTTTTACACTTTTTGTGTAATTAGTTGATTAAAGTTATATGATGTAAAGCCGTATGTATGATCAGCTGAGATGATCAGCGCAGGGTGATTCAAAATTCAACTTAAAAATGATAAATGAGGTAGAAAATTTAAAAATAAATTAAAATAACTTAGAAAAGAAGCAACGATTGGCTTGATGGTTCTGTTATTTAGTTTTTAATTGCATTTCAACGTTAATAATTAAAAAGTCCAACTTCATGTTTATCACTTGCAATAATTTATAAATGCTGAAATGGGGCATTATCTACATATTAGAATATATGTAGAAAAATGCATTTGGGACCGCTAATTGGATGACAAAAATGACTCTAATCAAAAATAGTTGGATTTCAGCATCTATTATATAAAATTCTGACCGCACTTGAAATGAATGTTAACTAAATATATAGGAAAGTAAATCTGGAAATACTAACCAGATGAGCAAAATGGCTTTATTACCCAGTGTTGTAATTGGGTTTCAGCGTTAGTAATTAAAAATTCCTTGTATATAAGAGGAATATGCAATTCCGGCATATCTAGTATTATGAATGCTGGTATGTATAGTTGGTATTAATGAATGCTGATATGTATAGTTGGTATTAATGAATGCTAGTATGTATAGTTGGTATTAATGAATGCTGGTATGTATAGTTGGTATTATGAATGTGGGTATGTATAGTTGGTATTATGAATGTGGGTATGTATAGTTGGTATTATGAATGCTATTATCGTGTGCATTATGAATGTTGGTATAGTTAACATATGCAATGTATTCAGCAAAGATTGATCGGAAATGTAATCCGGATGAGAGAGAGATCATTCAATTGCCAGTGAAATAATTTTATTTCAGCATATGTTATTTAAAGTTTCAATGGCATTCTGAGGAACATGAAATAGTTTACAAATGATGCTGAAATAGAGAACATATAGCTTAAAGGATGGTTGAAAAGACCATTTAGATTCATTAGATGGCTACATATACCAATTGTATAGAAGAAAATGTAATAGTTTGTGAATGCGGAAATATTGGGCATATACAATATATAGCCAAAAAAGACTAACTGGAAGAGACATATAGATCTATTCGACAATATTAGGTTTCATCATATGCCATTTAAAGTTCAAATCGTATCGAGAGAATATGTAAAAGTTTATGAATACTGAAATTGTGAACATAAGGAATGTATGGTTAGAAAGACTAACCGGATGATGGCACCATTCGCCAACGTTGTATTTCAGGATCAATCATTTAAAACTCCGACTGCATTCGGATTGCAAGCAATACTTTATGAATACTGAAATAGTGAATATGTTTATCTTGTTGATCTATGAGAAAGAATCTATATTAAAGCTTCAAATTTCTCCAAATTTCGGATAATTTCAGAAAGGTGCCTGAGTTCATGAGCTTTGAAGCATGATTAGCAGTAAATAGTAAGCATTTTGAATGGCGTTTGTAAAACCAGTTCTAAACTAGTGGCCTAAGTTTCCAATTCGAAATCCGATTTTACTTTTGATCCACCAATTATGTTGGCCAGATGAATGTTGGATATTAAATCCTAGCTTAGCCGCCCTGTCTTTATCATCGTTGTTATCTAACTAAGGTTAAAAATATCGATGATCATCCTAAAATCCTTCTTTTGTAATTTCAAAAAAGGAATTTGAATCGAACAAAATTAAATTTTACATTCATTTATTTTTAGTTTCGTTATAATTTATATCATAAAAATTCTTGATTAGTTTTATAATCGGACTTTCAATCCATCCACCGGAGGAAAATAAAACCACATAAACTTTGAGATCGATTCATACTGAAAGATTTTTTCAGGGAAAAAAAAAAGATTTAAAAAAAAGCCAACACTATTTTAGAAAGTTTTTCACTTCTACTAATCTTTCGCACCGCTTAACAAAATGGAATGTGAAAGAAATATCTAATCCGCAGTGGAATTTCTCTTCCGCTTGACGTTTGATAGAGATAACGGTTACAGAAATAACCGAAGAAAAGTAGAGCAAGAAAAATCTTCACAGCATTTAAAGGGTTCCCTTCATTCTCATTGGCTTCCAATGAATCTTCTGTGGAAATTTAATTCTGTTTTCAGCAACTTCAATCAAGATATAACTGCGGATGAAAGAAAATGTGTTCGCTCAAATGCTTTCAGCTGATAGTTCGAACAGGAGGTAGTTGCAGATACTTTTATTTAGTTTAAGGATGAGGCGTTCTTTCTACCCAATGCACCGTCATTGTCTGCGATGACAGTTATTTGGACGTTTTCGTTTTTGAAAAGACAGAAATGACAGTTTCCAGTTGTGTACCAAACGGGTGATTTCGATTTTAGATAATGGGACACTGGACGGAGTTTGTTTTCCGAAAAGAACTAAAAATAAGTAGAGATAGGATTAAATCGGGGTTTTGGGGGAAAATCATTACCTCAGATTTTCTTGCTTGTTTATTTGTATAACATATAATGAATATTTTTTTTCTGATTTTCATGATTCATTGCAGCAATTTTCAGATTTTTCGTAAAATTTACAATTTTGATGGATTGGAACGTGATGAAGAGTCTTATTTATTTTCAGTATAATTTTATCTGGTAACCCATTCTGAGGACTGGACGTACCTCCTACGGCAGTGGTTGTACCCTGGTCATGGTAGCCCTCGTGTCTCAATCATATTTATAGCCTTTGCTCTTATGATGTTCTGATTATTCAGTTTCTTCTGTATACCTTCGTATGGATATGTAAGACACTTTTTCCTGTTGTATTATGAAATCACATTTTTAATGTGTGGAACTTTATAAATAAAATTCAGTGGTACTGATGTTTTGTCAAAAATGTACAATTTATGGAGGGGTAAGATCACAGTTAAAGATTACGCTAAAAAATGTTGGGATTTTTTTTTCGGTGAAAAATTATTATTAGTGCATTTGAGCTGGTTTAAAAATATCCATTGCATATAGAGGGATCAAAAAAATTCCCACAAGCTTTGAATTAGCCACCATTCTTGCAGTAAAGTAATGACAATCCTATTAAAAAATTTATTCGACAGTTGATAGTGTAGGGTTAATAAAAAAATGGAGCGTTTTTGAAAAATTGTTCAACAATTAAGAACACGTTTTCATTGTTGAACAATATTTTAAAAATAATGAAAGGCTGATGACCACAGTTCGAAAATTTGAGAATAACCCCCCAGATGGTAGGATTTAACACCATTGGATTTATTTTTATTTTTATGCGGTTACTTGAAGTCAAAAGTCTATGTCAAAAAAGCACACAAAACGCGTGCACTGAAATAGGAAATTAAACGCTGAATCAACAAAGTTAAGCCACATTTATGCAAAACAGTCATGGCAAATTTCATTAAAGGAGTGGTTATGTGCCAAAAAAGCCTTGAAGGCCATTTATCCTATGTTTTATCCCATACCTAACCCGATTCTATGTATATTACAATTCAATAAAAATATAGCAATTTAAAGATAAAAACCCTTTTTTTTTATGTAATTCACATCTTCCGTTAATTCGTTGTTCTATAGTGTAACGCTCTATTTTTACTTATCCTAAATTATCACCAATCATATAGTTTTATAATAGGGTTGCCGAAACTTTACTGCACGAATGGTGGTAAATTCAAATCTTCCGTTAAGTTTGGGACAATCTTTATAATCTTATGAAAATGTCGAATTTATTTATTAACAAATTCTTCAATAAATAGATTCTCGAATATGTTGAAATAAAAATGCTACATTACATATCAAAATATTGATAGCGTAAGATGATCTAAATTTTTGGAGACGAACATCTGTTTGCCTATTTGCAAAACAACTATCTTGCAAAATTTTTGAAATCTTGCAAAAATTTGCTTTCTTAGCTTATTGCGATGCTCTTTTCAAAAGAAGAAATTTATTTTTGGAATTATTTCTTTTGGAATTTCTACTATAGAAGCAGAAATATATAAATTTTGAGACAGTAAACATCGACATATGTGAAATATTAATAAAAGATATAGAAAAGTAAAAAGAATACGCTTCATACGATGTCTAGACACTGATGTTGATTCCGAATGAAACTGATGCATGGTGTCCAAATATGGCTGTGCAATGCTGTTTTATATTATTGGTTATAGTTTGAAATATTTCAAAAATTTCTTTAATATTTGTGAAAACGATACTATATTTTGAATTCTTGTATTACCCCAGAAATTATACGCTATCTTTGACTTTATTCGTAGCTTACGTTTTTAAAGGAATCAACATTTTGAACTCATTGATAGAAAACTAATTGAAAACTTTTGATCGAAGTATGATAACTAAAATTCAGTTAATTTAAATTAACATCCCGTTTTAAAGCAAAAATACCGCTATTTGCGAATGGACCTCTTAATTTTGAAATGCTGTCAGATGACAAGAACAAGAAGAAATGCTGTCAGATGAACTGGTGAACTGGCATCCTCCTCTCCAGTTTCTATACCACACCAGCTTCAGAATGTTTGACCCCGACTGATTTAACGTGCACAATTGTATACGTTCACACAACGTTCTTTCGTAGAATTAGGTCTGAGACCTCATATCCTCTGATTTCGAAGCTAAGACCTTACTACCAAGCCACCATGGTTGATCCTATCTGGTAACTATAACTTTTAAGGGGTCATTCTTAATCATTTTTGAGAATTTTGTGCATTAAGCATCTTATTTATGGAATTAGTAATTAATATGAAGTTTATTTTTAATGGCTTAATTTAGAAAGAATTGCTGGTTAAAGATAATAATACTTTTGCATATTGAATCCAATGAAAATTTGAAAGAGATAATTTCACGGAACATCATCATACAGAGTAAAATAGTCATTAATGCCTTATTATTTATTATTCTGAGGCTTTCTGGCAAATGACCTTTTTACATGGCAATTTACAAATACACTTGATTGAGTTATGAAATTTTAAATATTATTTTTTTTAAAGAAAGAAACACTATTCAATTGACCACTCAAATTAGATACGATAATTAGTCCATCCATTTCCCCAAGACTGATTGGTCAAAAATATTGAAATTGTTGATTGCCCTGATTATGATCTTCAAGGTTTCATCAGATTTTGAATGTGTCAGAAAATTCAAACATTTCCTTTTATATTTTTAAAGTTAAGGTATATTTTACTGTTTATTATTTATTGAACAGATTACTTAGATTTAATATTTTTTTCAGAATTGTATTTATTTATAGAAACAAAGTAAAACATTATTTGCACCATTTAAATTCTTTAAGAAGTGAAAGGGAATTTTATGATGAATCTGAAATTTTTTTATTGCATAATCTTTTATGATATTGCATAATTTTAATGCAAATCTATTTTCTACACTTATATAAAAACAAATTTGGTTTCAGGAAAATAATTTTTGTATTCGTTGAAGTTTAATCACTTTTGTTAAAATTTAAGTTCAGTTTTAAACTTGGTGACCCAACATTAGGGAAATGAATAGAACAATGAACTTTAAAATGTTTTATTAAAGAGACTATTGATATCACGTTACATAAAACATCTAATTAAAAATTTCATTAATAATTAATCCCAGCTTCCTCCTGACAGACAAATGTGGCTAGTAAAAAATAAAATTAAATGAAAAGTAAGATGATATTTACAATAAACTGAATATCACAATTAGCACTACAAACTGAAACTATCAGGAGATAATTAAGGAAAAGTGCTTCACTGAAATATTTAATCCATCAACTGGATGCACTAAATATTTCTGTGAAAGGAAAACTGAAATATGAGAAAAAAATCTGTATAGAAAGTAGCAATTAAAGAGTTTAAAAAGTTTAGCAATTTAAAAAAAAAAGTTTTTAATGATAAATTATTTGTATTAAAAAAAGAAAATTGTGTAAATTAAAATATTTTAATATTGACAAAAGCAGTTTGTGATAGATCTGTTTATATTATAAAAAAGGTTTTAATATTTTGTGAAGAGTAGGAATTATTCCAAATTGCGCTTACATTATCCTCGGAAATAACTATTAAAATTTAAAGTTGTTGAGAAATATAATTGGTATTGATGAAAAACATTCTTATTTTTTAAAGAAAGTGTAAATATAGCTCTGTGTAAGTTCGTATTCCAATGTGAGGGTGAAAATAATGAAAAAAATCTTTTACTTCTATTTTAACCTTTAGAAGAATACAGCAACTTCTTGATAGCTTATCTAAGGTAATAAGGAACATTTGCACTAAATTTCATTAAAAAAAATTTCATCAAGAAGTGTGGAAATATATAAGGTTCAAACTAATAAGCAAACAAAGAGGTATTTATTTCATTTTTTATATTAATTAAAATACAGATGATTTATAAAATGGTAAAGTTTCACATCATTTCATTACTTTTATTCTCTGATAATATATTTCATTAATTCTATGAAGTCCTGCAATATAAAATTGCATTTCATAACCTCTATAATTTTTCCATATTTTTTTATAAATATCTATTTATTTCATTTTAAAAGTATTCGCAATCTTCATGATTACTTAGAGATAAGAGCAGTTAGTGATATAGTTACATGCATTATAATTCTAACTACCTGCAATTAGTGATCGTGAATTAGTTGTAGAAAAAATATT
>JAPMOR010029955.1:380-10634 GCA_026543865.1 Argiope aurantia
CTAATATGGTAAAAACGTTTTTCAAGCGTTATCATGTTTTAACAATATAAAGAGTAAAAAAAAAAAAACTCCAGTAAATTTATTAAAATATTATCATATTCTAATATGGTAAAAATGTTTTTAGAAAAGGATTGTCATGTTTTAACAACAAAGAAATTAAAATAACTCCAGTAAGTCTCTTAAAATAATAACAACTTGACATGTTTATCATGTTAAGTTCTTGGGGTGTAAATTGGTGTAACATAACATTTTTAATTTAAGTTGCTTATTTTCTGAAAGACTTTGTGGGAAAACATAATTTGTCTAAGACAATTTATACGGAACATGTTTTTTGCACAAATATTTTAATTAACGAAAATTATTTCACTGAATTGAAAACTCATAACTATAAGGTTAAACGTCTTATAAAACCGAGCTTAAAAAATCCATTAGCTTTAAGATATTTTTCTTGAGGTTTATTTTAGCTGTTAAAGGTCCTATAGCCACTTAATATAATTTTGTTTACTTAAGTGTCCAGTTTGAAAACTAGACAACGGCTATTAAAGAATGGATCTCATATTCTGAGTGCGGTCAACAGACGAAAGTAGGCTTGAACTAGTGCTCTCTCTCCAAACGAGCACACAATACAAGCAAAACATTTAATCCAAGAAATGAAATTCAGCTTGAACCAGCCCTATAAACATAGCCGATCTACGATGGAAACGGGTTTCGAACCTGAAGTCCTCCAATCGCGATTTAACAACTAGATCACCGCGGTCACATTCATTGCCATTGTTTTAGCTTTAGTGTAATTTATTAAAGCATATCATCTTCGATCGGTAGAGATGAAAGTAGAAATAAAGCTTCAGATTCATTTACTCATTTTATTGCCAGACATCAATATGCTCGATTTTAAATAATAGTCTTATCTTTGCTTGAGACTCATTTACCCATATTATTGCTAGACTAGAAGCCTTTGGCGACCAGCCGGTTCGCCTGTATTACCGCTAGCTACAATTTTCAATTAAATATTTTAAGTAATTGGTCTCTTAATAGATTCTCAAACAAAACATTTTTAATCTTCAAATTTTGATAATCACACCAAACTTATACTGTTGTTTAGATTGTTTCGTTCCATTTACAATATATATTTTGCTAATTTATTCTCATTTCCGGTAAAACTTCAACTTTAATTTAAAGTGAAAATGATGAAATTGCAATTAATATAAAGATATTTTTTAATAAAACCATAATTTTTGTTTTATTTATCATCTTTATTGTTATTTATTTTTTATTATTATTATTATTGAATATGGGTATTGCAAACAGAATCGCTCGGTATATAAGTCTTATGTGAACTACAAAATATTTTTCATAATTTATGTAATATCTCAAAGAATAATTCAACAAAAATTTCTCAGATTCAGCATAAAATTCAGTTTTTAGTTTTGCTTTCAAAAGGATTGAAATAAAATCAATAATAATATTTTGTTCCGGCCTATAAATATATTTCAAAAATTATGAAGTCTAAATTTAATGAAGTAAGGTATCATATTCTGAGAAATATTCCGGGCACACCAAATTTTAAATAAATGAATGAATGTTTCTATTTTCACGATCAACTAAGATTTATTTATGAAGTTTTGAATGTTAAAAATTTAAAAAAACTCAACATTTTCATAATCTTAGGCCAATTAATCTTGAGAAACCTGCGTGCTGATTGGCGTATTTTCTTTGAAACGATCGATGGAAAATCTAAAATTAGCCTTTTTTTTTATTGAATAGTGATATTCAAATTTTCATAAATCAGTCAGCATAAGTGATTGATTTAGTTGATTGGAAATTAACTCTTTTTATTTAAAATATTAGTGTTTCAAGAACATTTTGTTAATTGTGATTTCTACAGCAGAAGCTTTATGTAAAATCAAAAATTCGTTATTTATTAGAGCATTTATTGAATCAAGTTACATAAAATATAATCATTTTCCATTTAGACCATTTTAGCAGAACTGTGTCTAACTAAAGGTTTACAAATTAGCTGTGTGGACCTGATTTGAATGGATATCCTGTTCATATTAAACAAAACTTGCATTAAAATAAAACTGATTTATTGGATTAATAATATAGAGAGTGTAAAAGATCATAAAATAATTTTTCTTGAATTTATTTTTTAGAAAAAATAATATTTCATATTTGTTTCATTTCCTACAAACACGTGCCGAAAATTATATTTTTGCAGATTTCATTTCCCAAAAGATTTAATTTATTTTTAATTGGAGCTTTAATCAATGTGATGGCAACACTTTAAAAAAAGCTATATTTTTCCCATGAATGCGAAACGTGTTCGTGCAGCTTAAATTTTATTTTTATTTTTTACGAAACAAATTGTTGAAAAATATAGTTAAAATATTTATTTAAAAATTCATTAAAAATAGAAATTTAATTTCAAGATTAAAACATTGGTATCATTTAAAAGATAAATTTTTGATCATTAACTTCATGTAAAAATCTTTTTGTGCGGTAATATTTTCGGAAGTTATAGCAGAAACACGCCAAAATTTCGCTTAATTTTAAATAAATAAAATTCTAATTAAAAATTCGAAAAAATAACTCCCAGGTGCACATTCTCGGCCTCCAAGGTATACACGTGCCAAATTTGGTAGCTGTAGGTTGAATGGTCTGGCCTGTATAGCGCCAACACACACACACACGCACACATTGAGCTTTATTCTAAGTATAAATGTCGATAAGTATAAATGTCGATTAAATAATTGGCTTTTCTTTGCTTGAAATTCATTTACCCATTATGTTTTCCAGACGTCGATATGTTCGATATTAAATAATTGTCTTTTCTTTGCTGATGTTTGATTACATTGAGTCAAAAGACTTGAAATTTTCAATGTTAGTATTACAACTAAGTTCGGTACATTGAATCTAAATTATGATTTCCGATGTGAAGATTGATGATTTGGAAAAATAAAATGGCGTGCTATGGAAACTGTAGTAAATCCTGAGATTCCCAAATGAATCCAAAACGATTTCGGACACGCTTAGATAAAGAATGAGAATGTAATTTATCTCCTCGACAGGCTGCGTGTACGAGCAAAATGAACTACGAAAACAACTATCAGCAAACCATCTTAAAGAAAATATATAAAACGTAACAATGCAATTCACATATTACTGTCAGTTGTAAATCATGTCGCGGCGAAATAAATACAGCACTCAAAAAAGAAATTTAATTCTTGGATATTTTTTGATAAAAGCAGTTGTTTTTCTTATTTTGTTGTAAATTATTATTATTATTTTTTGCTGGAATTTCTTTCATGTTTTTATACTGTCTTCGCTGCTTGAATTTTATAACGTTGAAGTAAAGGTATTGAAAAATTAAAGTTACCGTAGTACAATTTTTATAAAGCTGTTTTTGAGATTTCCATTTCTTACTAATTATTAAGAATAAATTTACTGTAAACAGCTCCTCAAAGTACATTTTCATAGTACTTTGACCATATTTTTAAAAATATGGTCAAAGAGTTTTTGAAATTATAATAAAATGAACAATTTTATTAATATACCAAAAATAAAAAAAAATAAAGTATTTTCATAATTTTTTTTAAAAATTTTTATTACTTGCAGCTCCTTATTTGGTTAATTTATAATTCAGTATTATGATTATAATGTTTATGGAATCCTAAAATCAGTTATTTTCCCCTTGAATTCATAGGTAAGAAATGCTGAGGGCCTGAAATCCAAATTTGACTAAACCAATTAACTAATAGATAACATCTAAAACATCTAAAATATTAAAGTGATAACTTCTTACTGGAAACAAAAAAGTGTGAAAATTTTCAAAACTTTAATATATTAGGAAGTGGAGGGAGGAAGGGGGGGGGGATCAAAAACAAAATTACATTTTTACGAGCAAGAAACAATACAAATTACATAAAAGTAAGTAAAAATTAACAGCATTACGTGAAATGAAACACCTGAATATTTTTAAATAATTAACACTTTTAACGAACTGAAATAGTTTCCGGAAAGTTGATGCATTTTACATCTCAAAATTACAGTAAGCTTTTTCACGCCTTTTCTTATTTATATCAATGAATTTTTGTGCCTCTTTTCAAAATAAAAATCTAAACATCTGCTTCTTAATTTTTATTTATTTTTTGCTGATTTCATTTGCTATTATTAAAATTAATTCAATTTAGCTACCGATTATCTTTCCAAAAACTAGTCTATCTCTTGCCTTTCTTTTTAAAAAAATATTGAATAAAAAATACATTGATTTTCAAGACAATTTTTAAAAAATAGATTCCTTATATCTATAAACATAATTTAAACCCCAGTTTTGTAATTTGTTAAACAATAAGTAAAAAGTTAATACTCTAATTATTCTCTAGCAAGTGGAATATTCTGTTTGCAGCAAGCAAATCAAAATGACCGTCAAAATTTCATGATTTAATTACAATTTGCTGTTTTTAAAATTAATCCAGTTTAACTACTGATTATCTTTCCGAAAACTATTCCATCTTACTTTTCATTAAAAAAAAATATTAAATAAAAAAAAACACATTGATTTTCAAGTAAACTTCATTCAAACAATCTAACGGATACCTGATATATATAAACCTAATTTAAGACTCAGTTTGTAATTTGTTAAACAACAAGTACGAAGTTAATACTCTAATTATTCTCTAGCGAGTAGAATATTCTCTTGCAGTAAGCAAATCAAAATGAGCGTCAAAATTTTACGATTTAATTATTCCGCTGCCGGGTGGTAAGGCAATTAAAAGTGAAGACCATTGGAATGCAGCTGTTCAACGCAGCTATCTGAAGCTGCTGGATCTTAGGGTATGTACTAAGGTTAGAATTCCACAACATATTAACTTTGGTTTAGCCGTTTTAGTAATTGGTACACGTGTTTACTGAAGGGAAGAAGTTTCTCAACTAAACTGAACAACAACTGAATTACTTTTAATATATCACTACAATCGAATAAAATAGAATTTGTTCGAAAGGCTCTGATTGAAATAGTTTTGTCCAACAAATGTATTGTAATTGTATAGAAATTAAAAGTGCTTGCGCGCGCGTGTGTGTGTGTCTTACTCTGAAAGACAGAGACTTGGGCGACATTCTCTGATGAATGTCAGCATTCACATTGTCACCATCCGACAATAATGCCGATCTTCACTACAAAAATGAACAATAACCCAATTACTTTTAATATATCACTACAATTGAGTCATAACAGAATTTATTAGAAAGGTTGTGATTAAAATAGTTTTGCCCAACTAATGTTATATATAGAAAGAGATTAGAAATTAAAAGTTCGAGTGTGTGTGTGTTACTCTAAAGACTGTGACCTGGTCGACATGCTCTGATGAATGTCAGCATTCACATAGTCACCATCAGACATTCACCGGACGATAGTGCCGACATTTACTGCAAGAATGAACAACAACCGAATTACTTTTAATATATCACTACATTTGAGTAATAATAGAATTTGTCTGAAAGGGTGTGGTTAAAATAGTTTTGTCCATCTAATGGTATAGTAATCGTTTTGAAATTAAAAGGGTTTATGTGTGTGGGTGTGAAGAGACCGAAATCTGGCCGATATTTCTCTGATGAATGTTAGCATTCACTTAATCACCAGCCGACATTCACTTCAGGATGATAACATTTTCTAAATTTGGTCTTTCAACGTAACATATATATCCAAGTCTATTTTAAATGTGATTTAACATATCACTTTTGCATCCTTAGGTTGATCATTCTTGAAAAATATTCGTTTTGATTTTTAGAGAATTTTTTAAATATGAATATTTTATATTATAGTTGTTTTGTACGTTTGATTTTCTTTTGTACATGCATGAATATTTAAATTGCTGTTTACCAACACTTCTGTTACTTTGATATTATAATATCTGAAAAATATTATTTTTGATTTTCAAAAAAAACTTTTAATGTACGACTTTTTTGTAACTTCGATTGTTTTTTATAAATATGACTGTTTTAATCGCGGCTTATCATTACTGCCATACCATTGAATTCATTTTCCTTTTTTTTAAACTGATTTTATCTTTGATTTTTTTAATATAATCCAAATTAGATCATATTTGAAATGGAATCATTTTATGTGACTTTATAATCAGGCAGCAAACATAACTGTTTATAGCATCTTATATGTAACTGCACTTTGTCTTACAGGATACGGTGACGTCGCATAATTTTCATTCGCATGCTGAGTAATGGACCTTTGGTTACCCATTTCTTGAAGAGTGCTGTTTGCAAGCTTTTAAACATTGCATATCTAGAAAAGTAAAAGTAGCATTACATATTTAGAAAAGTAAAAGTAACATTACATATCTAGAAAAGTAAAAGTAACATAACTACATATCTAGAAAAGTAAATCTTAATCGAAGGAGAATGAATTCCCGAGAGGTCCCAATCGCATGGCAAATATTGTTGAGTATGCAATCTAACATATACCTGCACATAGTCTTACAGCGTACATTACGTTACATCATTTTATGTCCAGCAGGATAAGTACTAAATTTAGTAATGAACTATTTTGTGTTTCATTTATTTAATAATGTTATTATTTTAGGGAGGCAGGGTCCTTTAAAGAGCATTATGTATCGATAAAACTAATTCTTAATCACGTGATAAACTTATCCCATGTAATATTAACTGCTCGTGGTCTGATACTTTATTGAAAAATCACATTATTCCTCATCTTGCAAGTTTCACAAAGTATTTCAAAGGTAAAATAGCATAGCGAGTTTGACATGTACCAAATTAACCTTAAGTGATTTTATTTGAGGCAATCGAAATCATCTTTTTGTATATTGGATGTGAGTAACTGCATTACTTTCCTGGTCCTAAAATAATAAGACTCATTTTAATGCTGAATATTTCTAATATATGAAATATGTTTAATTCGTAAATAGAAAAATCGTGAAAGTATGTCACATACTGTGTTGAAATATGCTGAAGTCCACACAGGCGGTGATGATAGAGCATTAACCTTTGAGAATCGGCAGAGAATAAGGGAGAACTTGCCTTTCATTCGGCGGCTTCTTCCGCAAAGCGGATAATTCCTCCCCCTCCCTCCTGTATGTCAATATTCATTTTACAGTGGGGTGAGGGGAAGGGTTGCCGATTTTTAGTCAGTATCCATTTGAATTAGAAGGGTTCCTAGATTTGGCTTCATATGTCACATTAATTATTTTACCATATTTTAATGCTTTGAAATGCTTATATATTTACAAGTATTCTGAATTTGGCTGTATGTAATATTTAATTCTTTTAAAGTAAAATGAAAATAGCATTTTTAATTCAATTTGAAGTGCAGTATACATACAATAATTAGATCTTTTAATACAATAATTATATATTATCTTTTATTTTTACAATAATCATATAAGAAAAAAGAGCTTATACTTACTATATTTCATTCGTAATTTTTTAAGTCTGTAATTTATTCTGAAACAAGATTTACCTATTGTTTAAATATTAGAAAAATATTATAAAAAATTAATAATTTATTATTTTATGTGTGTTAAAATACTTTTAAATTTTATTTTATTTATTTATTTATTCGTAATTAATTTAAAATTTTTTAAATAGTTCCCTTGATTTTCAAAAAACTATAGACATATTTTGGTATTAAATATTTAAAAAATTACCATAGTTAAAAGGATGCACGATTTCAATTAACATTTAAAAGAAGTAGACATTTAGACATTAAAAGTAGTAGACATGTTTACTAAAATATTTTTTTTATGTATATATATTAAAAGAACAATCGAATATTTCGAATGTTATAATTTCGTTGCTTGTTGATATATATATGTATAACATTCTAGGACCAGTTACAGATCTCTACGCACACTCTAGCGCATTCTGTAAGGCTCGTGGTTAACTTACATATACAGCTGCAATAAAGGAAATCAAGCAATAAAAGTATATTTTCTAAATTAATTGACAAAATATGCAACAAAAGAAAACACTTTAAGATATAACAAGTATAAAAACTCATTACAAACTACGTCCCAAATTGAAATCTTGTTTAATCTACAGTTATCAATATCCTAGAAACCTTTTCTATCTAAATTTGCGCAAATGTGATTAATAAGAAATTAAATTAATGTAAAGATAATTAAAGAAAATTAAATTAATTAATAATAATATAATAATTTAAATTAACCAATTAAAACAATGGTTTAAAATTTAATAGAATATTTTCCAAATCTATTGAGTAAAGCTGAAGTACAGCAAACAAAAAGCAAACGTTTTATTTATTTATTTTGTATTCCAAGGAAAATAGTTTATAGCATTTTGTGCTGTAATAAATCTTTCACTGAATATTTAATCATATTAAACATGGCATTAATTCATATTCTGATTTTTGTCTCAAAGAGAAATTTAAATCTTAATTAAAAAAAAGACTGAAAATTTGTTTTAAACGGTGCTTTTTTTAATGTCTATTTGAAATAAGTAAAAAGAGAGAGAGAGAGAGAGATTTCTGTCTTATCAAATTTTTGGCTGATAAAGCACCTATTTTTCCCCCTTTACTTTTCTTCTTATTGAGATTGCAAAGGGCTTTTTAATTTTTTTTCTCTCTAATCTTTTATTTTTAATTCCTTTCTGTGCTGTATCATTTTAAAATTAATTATACGATATTCCTCAGAACAATTCTGGTCACACTGAATGTCAAACAGATTATAGCGGTTCTTCTAAGTATATCTTTTTTTATCCAACATGCACAGTTTCTTTTCTTTTTGTCAACTAGTTTTTTTATTATAATTTGTTTTCAGTTTTGTTTTTGCTGAAGAATTGAAAGAAGGTACTGAATTTTATAATTTATATTTCCTATTGAAAATGTTACTCAATTTTTTAAATCAGTTTAAACTGAAATTCAATAAAAATTGAGTTTATTTAAATATTAGAAACGCATTCAAAGTAGCAAAATCGATCTAACTAATGAATAACTTCTTTTCTTCATTTCCTAGCAAGCCGATTAGAATTATAAATGGATAGCATACGATCCCTTAAACCACTACTATATTCTATGTGTTTCTTGTAATTCTATTGTAATTCTATTTTGGGCTTGATAGTTATTAATTCTTCATTTCTATATTCAGAGACTTTGCATATTTAGGTTAACATAAACACTTTTCTTTGTGCATATTTGGGTTAACATAGGTACTTTTCCTTGTGCATATTTGGGTTAACATAGACTATCGGCCTTGTGCATATTTGGGTTAACATAGACACTTGGCTTGGTGCATATTTGGGTTAACATAGACACTTGGTCTTTATCTATCCAGCCTACTGTCATTCTATTGCAGAACTTCACAACAACAATGACTTGTTATATTTTCATTGGGTCTAAATCCTTTGGAAAACATTTTATATTAGATCGTGTCGTTCCACAGAAATAAATCTTTTTTCCCTACATTTAAAAGGTCATTAAAAAGGTCTGGTAAAGGAAAAGAATTGCGCATAAAAATAATCCATAATAAATTGTCTTATGAACTTAAATCTTTTACATATTTTTCCATTGTACAGTCATAATTTAATAACGCAGAAGATGAAAATTTTTCTTTTAGTTTTTCTTTCTCCCGATATATTCTCATATCATAAATATAAACTGTAACTTCTGCATTTTTTATACAGCTTTCCCACAGTTTTCTCTTTTTTTTGGAATATATTGTTTAAACATCACCTTTCTTTTAAATTAAATAATTACTTCATTGAAAGATGAATTCTCTGTGAAATCAATTGCTCTGTTAAAACACTCAAAAATTCTGATTATTTTCCTAAGTGTGTCGTAAGAGAGAGAATCTCTGCGTTCTTTTAATTATTAATGGAAAAGATTAGAAATTTTTAAATCATTAAGAAAGGATCACGAGCATATCCTTTATTAAACCTAGAGTTTCGATTAAATTATTAGTTATCCAATAATCCTGAATGATTTTTTTTTCAGTGTGTTCCATCAATAACACGAAACCAAGAAATTTGAAAACTAAACCGATATCAGCGGGTTTCTATAAAAGTGCATGTTTCCTTTTACCAAATGTTCCTCCAAGGATAATAAATATATTCGAAGAGTATCTTTTGGTTTTTTCAACCAAAACTAATAAAATTTCTGATCCATCTTTTCCAACCAAAACTGATAAAAATTTCTTATCCACCATTTCCAACCAAAACTGATAAAAATTTCTTATTCACCTTTTCCAACCAAAACTGATAAAAATTTCTTAT
>JAPMOR010029955.1:12045-47807 GCA_026543865.1 Argiope aurantia
CGATCTTACAGATCTTGATAAGTAGCAACTGCAATAGTTATGGACTGTCTACTATCTGCTAAAATTATTAGATCTTACAGATCTTGATGAGTAGTAGGCATAGATTTTAACTATTCGTCATATTGCCGATTGCGAAATTTTTAACTCTTAGCCTCCGCTGCTTGTGGATTTCTTATGGTTACGTTCGGAAACTGTTCGGATAAGCTGAATATTTTCATTTGACATATGAGAACGACCGGTGTTTTTCCCTTCCCTTCGAATTTCTTGCGCCAGGCGTAAATTTGTGCATGGCGAGGCAGTTCTTTGTTGAACTTAAAAACAAATGCACGCAGCAAGGCAATAGAAATCACTCTTTGAATAGTGCAGATACACAAAACGACATTTCCTGAGGTGCGTGCATTTCTCGTAAACAGGCAATAGCTTCTCATTTACCGAGATTATTCAAAACAAAAACTTGACAAGGAACTACAGCTGTAGTCATAAGAGCTCATATCGAATTTCATTGATTTAAGTCATTGCGTTGACATGCATGCGAAAGCACAGATAACAAGTGATCACAAATTTGGTTTAAAATTTGTTACGAATCTATATTTTTGATGCTAAACCTGTGAATCAAATTTTATCTACCCAGCTCTTTATATTTTGTAGTTAGTGAACTGACTTGTACTCAAACTGCCAGACAGGCAAATTTCCCTGAATGGATTTCTTTAAAACTTTGATAGAAATCAACAAATTGGGTCTAAACATATATCAAATTTCAACTGTCAGGCTCAAAATATTTTTTTCATCATGTTCACAGAAAGACAGAAGGGCGGATGAACAAGCAACACCACACACACACACATATATACTAATTAGTAATAAATAACAAGTTAAAAGGAAAAATAGAATCGAAAAGAAACCAAATTTTTTATTCTATTTTTCCTTTTAACTTGGTATTTATTTCTAATAAGTCTAGATTCATCTGAGTTTCGGTAGTAGCTGCATTTACGCTCTCTAAATACAAGGGTACTTTTTCTGTTTTTTACTTTGATTCGGAAATAATTTTAATTTTAGATTGCTTCAGAAATAGGTTTTAATTTCATAATGCTTATATTTTTGATTACTTACATATACATATATTTGTTGTTTCTAATGGCACATGCCATGAACAAGCTCACTGATGAAGACAGCAATTTTAAGCCAAGTGAGCGTCTCTTATTTTTTAGTAACGCCAACTAGAGCCAAAAGTACGTCGTAGCTACTCACGCATCACATTCGCTTGCACAACCCTTTTTTAGGGGTGGGGGTACGTTCATACATCTCACAGATGAAGAACAACCACGCCCGAACCGGGATACGAACCCAGAAAGCCCAGATAACAGGAAGACGTGCTATCCCCAATGCCAGGACGCCGGGAAAATGCTAACTAGCAAGTGATGTTGAATATACAAGCACTGGTTAAAAAAAACCAGAATATTCATAGGTTCTACCAAATAAAATAAATTGACTCAAGGAGTCAAGGTGGTCTGAAACTTGAAGATTCATCAAATTCTGGAATTCGAATTTCATGACGATTAAGATACTTTCTCTATACTTAGTATGCAAACAAAGTAAAAATACTATTTTTCAAAACATTTTAACATTTTCCAAAAAGATAAATCGATTTAAAAATATGATTTGGTGAAAGCAGTTTTAATATCATTTTTTTTTCGATCTATCCTATTAATCAGATGAAATAACAAAATTGAATGTTAATTATTCATAACTATTTTTATTGTTTATTTAGAAAATAACGAAACTCAGTCTCTTGTTGATTAAACTCATTATCTTAAATTTTTAAATTATCAGCAAGTAATTCAAATTATTTAGAAATCCGTTGATTGAAACTGTTAAACGTAGTAACGGCTGAAATAAAAATGTTGGAAAGCGGAAAAAAACTGTTTTTGCATTTTGTATACTGTTTGTGTGATTACTTTTCTCATCTTAGCACTTCTGCTAAATCTCTTACCTTGCCATATCACTCACTCTCCGACCCGCCCGAAGGCATAAGGGATAAAGAAAACTGAATGACCGGACAGCCACAACAGCAACACTGGCGGGAAATGTGGGTGAGTCTTAAGGGCCATCACCGGCCACGGTACAACACTTCCTGAAGGAAGTACGTCCCGTCATCGATGGGAGGAGCCAGATCCCCCGCCTTTTTGTGTATCCTCCAGGGGGTGGCGAGATCCAACCACCATACCAGAAGCATCTCATCCTCTTTTCGAGGTGCCCACCCGAGGGTCAATCTCTTACCTTAAAACAATTCATTCTCTTTTTCAATTTTCTCAGCTTTCATTTGCAAAAAATAGCATTAAAAAAAGAAAACTATTTAAACATAAAACTCAATAAGAGTATTAGCAAATTGCTGAATGTATATCAATAATAATTATTTCATTTGCAGCAGGTTATGTTGCATCAATTTAATTAGTTAATCAGTTAATAAAATTCAGAAAACATTAAAATTGTGATTTTCATCAAAAATACGTAAATGTACGATATTTCTTACTCTAGTTGGTTAGAAAGTGAGTGGAAAATCACTTAGAAATTTCCATCTTTATAAGCAGTTGACAAGATGAGATAAAACAAGTGTGTAAAAATAAATCTCCAAGAAATATCATTTGAATAAAACTTTTTTTTTTCAGTAAACATCTGAAAACTGCGATGAGACTACCACAGCAAATTAGAATATCTGGCCATTCGTTTTTTTTTTTTTTTAATGTTCCTTGTCATATACTTATATTTTTAACCGTTTTCTGCCTTCAATTAATAAACTTAAACCAAGTATTTCGGAAATCTATACCAATATCAATAAAGTGTGAAATTAATAATTATAGCTCTAACGAAGGCTATTATATGCCTTTATGAAATCTTTTTTTATGATATATTTTACTTTTTTTTTCCTTCTGATATGTAGTATAACTGTCGATTTAATAATGTTTATTTCTTTACTTTCCTCATTCAGATTGATAGTTTTTCGAAAATTCTAACTAAAAAATAATTAAGAACTTCTTAATTTACCAGGATTGACAAAGACTATGAAAGAATCTAGTGCCTTAAAAACATTAAACATTTAAAAAGTGAATTATACGTACTTAAAAACAATCAGAATATTAGCAAGGTGTTGAAATCAAATGCCAAAGAAATTTACAGACGCTTAATTTTACAGCAGTTTCCTACGAGATACCTCGTAAATGGCAATGAATGGGTTAATATGTATATTTGTTATTATTCGTACAGAAAACATAGAAATATTTTGCTTATTTCTTATTTATGATTTAGATGTTGATTTCATTACAAATAATATTCATTAATTGCTCTCTTCAGATTGGATTCTCCAAATACTCCTTCCATGAATCATTTTAGTGCCTTCTTTATTTCGGAACCCTTCATTGCCGAATTGCATTAAAGAATGAAACATGATGCCAGAGCTGTCGTTCTATGTGGGAGCTCTTCCATTAATAAGTCCCATATTCGCATTGTGAATGTGCACCCCCGCAGTTACCGAATGCACTCCCTAAGTAGACGACCACGTTTTGAAAGCTGGCCGGATGTTTTGGAGTGGCTCGAGCTCAAATTCTCATTGCTTTCATGCATTATTCACTTACGCCCTTTTAAGGATTCAGAGAAAAATATCTTTTGAACATCAGATGGGCTCCTAGGAAGCGGCACTCACAAAGAACCAGTTTTCTTGAGATTCTGAAAAGCATATTAGAAATCATTGTGTGTGTCCTGAACCCATACAAATGAAAAGTAAACGCAAAAGGAAGGGGTTCAGGGGTTATAGGGCAGAACCTACATTTTCATTTCTGAGCACACGGGGGAATGCAATCTATATACAGAGGAACCCCGCATAACGTGTATAATTCGCTCTCGAATCTTATTTGTAATGTGAACACTCTTTAAGCGACAAATTTTTTTTTCGTAGGAATCCATGTAAAATAGAAAAATACATTCCATTTTGATAAAACAAATATCTAAACAAATTTATAATAATGTAATTTATTAATTACTAGCTGATACCCGGCGCTCCCTGCCGCAGAAGAAATCATTTTGGAAATATCTTTTGAAATTCGTAATAGCTATCTTGTTTAATTGGAAATGATAGAAAGAATGACAATTTTCTTGTCGACAATGAATATATTCATTGAAATTCATTGATATATAAAGAAGTACAAATAATATTTATTCCCTTTTGTTTTACTTTATTATTCAGGTGCTTTAGTGTAAACCATTTTTTTTCCTTCCGTCTTCAGCAAATAAATTTCTTGGTTGTTCGACTCGTGAGCATCCAACATATAACTGGCGATGTGAAAACATGGATTTTCTAGGTTCAATCCGCACAATTGAAGTGATTGATCTTTCCCCTGGTTGGTGGTCATCGAGAATGCAAGTTAAATCGGGAACTGCAGTCGTTTTAAATCCAAAGACATGTGTGTGGGAATAATGAGAATGCGTCGACTTTCTGTTAAGAGTAGTTGTCTCGATGACATTCGGCGTCAGTTTCTTTACAGCGAGTCTTGTTTCATTACACAATCGGGTTGGATTAATGTTTAGCAAGAAAACGGTTAGAAACGTATGAAACTATGTTTGTAAATGTTATGGTGTTCAAAATAAATGTTAACAATTCTACTGTGCTTATAACCTTCTCGCAACTGCAAGCAATAAGTTGACAAAGTTTTATCGTAATCGGATGAACGGTACGGTCGCTCATAAAATACGAATAAACAAAAATCCATTATTATATATCAGACTATCGCATTCTTTTTTTACATGAAAATTTTCTAAAGACACTTGTCTTTGGCCGCGCTTTAAAAATTTGGCAGAAATGAGACACATCATTATCGTTAAATGAATTTGCAGTACGCACTGTTATTGTCTTATCAGGGTGATGTTTCCCATCATACAATGTAGTAATTCCCCACATATTCAGCAATTTCCTTAATTCACTAGAAGATTATTGCTCAGTTGCATCTGTAGTTTTTTTTTTTTTTTTTTTTTTTTTTTTTTTTTTTTTTTTTTTTTTTTGTTTGTTTCTGACCAGGTCTTCTCCGCAGCTTTTTGCTGTGACACAGAATGCTGCTCCATAAGCTTTACAGTATTTCGGTCTATGTTCATCCGTCTGCTTATCGATGTCGTTGTTATTCACCTCTATCCCCATAATTCTGGCCAGAGACAAAATCTCATCTATTAAGGCTAGACAGACAAATGCTCAAACTCCTCGGAGTCGCGTTCGACAACGCTATCAGGTCAAAATTTCTTCCGTGTAAATGTACGCACTCTCTTCAAATAAGTACTCATCATAGATTGATGAAAGCCGATCCGACTAATGACATCACGATGTCTCTTCTCCACTTGTTCTGTGAAACATCGGTCTTTAAGTGAGTCACTTTCTTACATTTCGTTTTGCTTGTTATTAGAATCACTCGCTATGCGAGTTATTCGTTAAGCCAGGTTTGACCATATATAATATGCTAACGTAAGTGGCACAGAAATCGTGCTTAACTTATTGCCGAATGGCAACTGTCAGGAGCGAGTAAATCATCAAACGAAATTCAAACTCCATCCATCTAGATTCTTTCATTTTCAGTCATTCGATCCTCACATGCAAGAATTGAAATATATTAATTATTTGAATATATTAATTATTTGAATTAATATATTAATTATATATTGATTATTATATTAACTATTAATATATTAATTATTTGAATAAATAGAATATCAAATAATTAATATATTAAGTACAAGTTTTATAAAGATTTTCCTTTCTTGTAATAAAACTAGGTGTCAAATTTCATTCATCTAGATTGTAGTTTTATATTATCGAGTTCACCAAAGACAGACTCTATTCCAAGACTTTCTTTTCGATTTAAGGATATGTAAAATCCGAGAATTTATCAAAATCAAGAGATCAAATTTTTTTTATTATAATAAATCTATTTGGTATATTTCGAACAAAAGGAATTGAAAAGTTTGGCTAGTTTCAGCCAAAAGAACAAAACAACAATAATAATAATAAGTTTAATAATGATCAATAGTGTTAGATAAATCAACGATAACGTTTGTTTAAATCAAACGAAATAAGATAAAATAACTCATTTAATATTTCTGATGATTAACGCTTAGTTATTGTCAGTCTATGTCGAGTAATTGGTGACAACTTTTGTTTAAATCAACTGAAATAAGATAAAATAACTCATTTAATATTTTTGATCATTAACTTTTAACTATCACCCTTTCAATTTTGAGTACTTATTGACAAATGCTACATCACACAATTAATACATCATTTTTATATGTATATTATAACAACCTTGAATAAAAGGCATCAGCATGAGCCTTTATACCTTATGCCCCTCAGTTCTTTCACCAAAATTTGCTTTTCCGTACACATTTAGATGGATTAATATCCCCCCCCCTTAAAAATCTTTATTGCTTTTTACTTTCTCGTACACCAAGGTTAAATATTTAATCCTCAAAAATTCGATCTTAAGATTTTGACAAATATTCACATTTCAGATTTCCCTGGATCCACAAAACACATTTTTAGAATATGTCTGTCTGTGTCATAATTCAAAAACGGTTCAATAAATATGTCATGTATGTATGTATAAGTTACGTATGTATGCATAATTATCAATGTATGTTATATATATATGCAT
This sequence comes from Argiope aurantia, assembly GCA_026543865.1. Classification (NCBI taxonomy): domain Eukaryota; kingdom Metazoa; phylum Arthropoda; class Arachnida; order Araneae; family Araneidae; genus Argiope; species Argiope aurantia. The sequence continues at coordinate 18,732 of JAPMOR010029955.1, forward strand.
AATTATTAACATATTAAGACCAAATTTCATACAGATCTTCTCTTTTTGTAATAATACTAGGTGACGAATTTTATCATCTAGATTATAGTTTTATATTATTGTATTCACAAAGATAGACCCTATTCCAAAACATTCTTTTGGGTTCAAGGAATTCTATAACTTCAGAATTTATCAAATTCAAGAGATCAAATTTTTTTGATGATTTTAATACATTCATTTGGTGCATTTCGCACATAAGAAAGTGAAAAGCTTTCAGCCAAAAGAGCAAAATAATAATAATAATACGTTTGATAATGATCAAAAATGTTAGTTAAACCAGCGATAACATTTGTTTAAATCAAACGAAATAAGATGAAATAACTCATTTAATATTTCTGATAATTAATGCTTAATTATCACTAGTGTATGTCGAGTAATTGGGGACAAAAGTTATAATACACAAATAATACACCATTTTTATAAACAGATCATAGCATCCTTGAACATATGATATCGACATAAGCCTTTACACCCCTAGTTTCTTTCACTAAAATGTATTTTTTCGCACACATTTAGAAGGATTAGTACCCCCTCCTCCCCCAAAACTCTTTATTGCTTTTTACTTTTTAATACACCAAAGTTAAATATTTTAATCGTCAAAAAATTCGATCTCAAGATTTTGACGAATCTCCTCGTTTCAGATCTCCCTGGTTCCACAAACACATTTTTAGAATTATATCTGTCTTTGCCAATAATTTAAAAGTTATTTGACAAATATAAATAAAGTCATGGTGGTTCTGTTGGCATGTATTTATGCTTACTCCGCTTCTTTTCTTAAATAATCACTGAATCGGACTAAACCTTGCGCTTGTCATTATTTAAGACAAAGGAAGTAAATATTCAATAAATTAAAAGTTAATCGGAATTTTGAAATTTTATCGTTTTTACGGAATACCGTTGAAATAAATAACTCTACAGAAAATATTTTTGCCTCACCTTAAAATTCAAAAATTTATCTTTCTTGCGATACCAGTTTTATTACTGTGTGATGTTTCTTTCATTTATTATTAATTTTTCAAGTTTTGATCGATAATTGAATAGATGCAGGGGATTTTGAAACACGGGAACGCCGTTGCTAGGCAACTCTGAGTATCTGAACTGTCCTTCCTTATTTTTTGTAATTTCTGCTTTATCTTCAAAAATATTTTTGGCAATGTTTTTTTGTTATCAGTTTTGAAGTAATTTTAGAAGTTTATTTAATCTGATTAAAAAATTACTGCCGGTAAAATCTTTTGTTGTCTTTGATTGCGTGTTATAAAGTAATAGAAAGGAAATATGGTAATAGAGAATATTTGAGCAGGAAAGGAAAATTTGAATTATTCATTTTATTGATGCAAGAAAAATTCACAGTCAGTTTTTTTTTTTTTTTTTTTAAAAAATAAAAATACTCTGGGTCAACTTATATTCTCATTTAATTGGAAACGGTTTCAGATGACAAAATGATTTTGCATCCTGTAACATTTTATACAGAAGTTAGCTTTACATTAAAAGCATTTGACATTAAAATGTTTGAATCACGAACAATTGATGTCGGATATATCAGATAGCAGAGTATAAATTTAATAAAAATGTATTTTTAAACAAGTTTATTGGCCTATTAAAGTATAGATTTTTCCTTAATTTCCTTAATTTTATTTTATACTTTTGAATCCTCGTCTTATGATTATTCATTATGGAGTCTTAAAATAATTTTTTTTTCAAATTTATTTCTATATGATGTCATTTACATGGAATAAAATTAAGGTTAATTATTCAATCAATTACTAAAATTATGAAAATATTAAAATTGTGATTTTCATTAACAATACGTAAAAATACAAAATGACATTAAACGAACAATTATTTTACACTTTTGAATCTACATCTTATGATTCATCATTATAGAATATTGAAATCATTTTTTTCCAATTTTATAGCCATATTATTTCACTTACAATGAATAAAATTAAGTTTAATTATTTAATGAATTAAAAAATTCGGTAAATATTAAATTTTTGATTTTTATCAACAATACTTAAATGTACAAAATAACATTTAACAAATAATTTACACTTTTGTATCGTCATCTTACGATTTATCATAATGGAATCTTGAAATATTTTTTTCAATTTTATTGTCATGTGATGCCACTTATATGGAATAAAATTAAGTTTAATTATTCAATCAATTAATAAAAATTTTAAAAATATTAAAATTGTGATTTTTATCTACAATATGATTTATTATGATTCATTTTATGCTTCATTATTGTAGAATCTGGAAATCGTTTTTTTTTTTCAATTTATTGCCATGTGATGCCACAAATATGGAAAAAAATTCAGTTTAATCATTCAATCAATTGATAAAATTCTGAAAATATTAAAATTATGATTTTCATCTACAAAACGTAAAGGTGCAAAATAACATTTAAGAAATAATAATTTTATACTTTTGAATCTACATCTTATGATTAATCCTTTTAGAATCTTGAAATCATTCTTTTTTAATTTTATTTCTATGTGACGCTAATTAATATGGAATAAAATTTAGTTTAATTATTCAAGAAATTAATAAAATTTTGAAAATATTAAAATTGTGATTTTCATCAACAATACGTGAATGTATGAAATTCCAATTTCTGTTTAGTTAGGAGGATGAGTGGAAAATTAGGTAGTAATTTCCACCTTCATAAGCAGAATTATTAGATTAACCATTTACTTCAGTTGCAGTATTATTATTTCAATTATTTTATTCCCATGAGATGTCACTAATATGGAAAAAAAAGTTTAATTATTCAATCAATTAATAAAATTTTGATAACATTAAATTTGTGATTTTCATCTACAATATGCAAATGTGAAAAATAACATGTAACAATTTTAAACGATACCGAAATCCACAACTGAAAAAAAAAATACAATTAATAATTTGAATAATACAAAAATGTAATTTGGTATTTATTTTTCATAAATTTAAATGATTCTTTAATGACTTTTCTTGTAAATAAAATAATTCATTAAAATCCTCACGAATAAGGTTCTTTTAATGCATTTCAAAAATACATATTTCTCACAAAGTTTGCAAAATGAAAGATAAGTTCAATTTACTCAGAAGTTAATTCATGGCTTTTCTATTTCAAATACTTGATAATTATTTCCAATTTCAAAATATGTTCCTAATTTGAGCATTCCTTTGATCATGATCATTTTCCTTGAATAGAAATGTTTAATTTAAAATCTATTTACTCTGTTGTCATCGGAGCTCTCCTATTGTAAGCTCTGGGCTATTTTGGTTCTATTTTATATTTATCTTTCGTGTATTTACGGAGACATATCTGTGTGTCCATTGATTCTGGTTTTTAATGACGGGCTTCCAGGAAAATCCTTTTGTAGAAGGAAACTGTTCATGCTGCAGACATCTTGATTTGGAGAGATTCTGGGGGCCTACGCAAAGGACTCTTAGTTTATAAGGAGTCCACTCCAAATCAATATGAGTTTGCAAGCATAGTTATTGATTTAGATAATTAGTTTCTTCATTCAAAGGATTAAAGTTAAAGGTTTAGGTAACTGCACGAGAAACCGTCACTGCCAGATTCAGAAAGCTTCAGTAAAAACTTTGATTTCTTAATTATATGCTCGAATATTCGCTTTTAAATTTGTAATTTAATTTCAGTCATGAATTATACAATTTATTTAAATCCTTTATGGAGTTTTTCCTGTTATAAAATTTTTGGACTATATTTAAAATATAAAATGAATTATTTTCTTTCAATACAAAATATATAATATTGTTAGATTTAAAAAAACATGCATTATTTTGATTTTGTATCGACTATAATTTTTTCCTCAAAACAAGGCTGGAAGTATTAAAAAATTTTTAGCCGCTAAATTTGTACGACTATTTAACAGAATGTTAATGTTATAATATTGCCATTCATAAAAAAATTATTAATTTTTTTTCTATCAAGTTTAAGTTTAAAAATAATTTTCAAAATAACCGCCTATAAATTCTGTAAATTGAAAATAAAGTATCAAAATTCTCATTTCCATTATTCTGTATCGATACGTTATGAAACCAGTGAATGAAAAATAGAATTTAACATCTGCATAAGAAAGTATTTCCGATCCTCTCCTTTATTCTTTATTTATTTATTTTTAATAAGGAGCAGATGTTAATGCGAAGTGAAAAGTAAATGCAGATAAAATAAATGCAATGAATATAATGCAGATGTCAATGTAAATGAAGAAACTAAATCAAACTTAATTTATGATGCCTACATTATTAATAGCAAATAAATAAAAAAAAATATTCAGTATCCTATTCATTTCTTTTAATATAGGATAGTCTTTTATTTCATGCTGATTACTCATAAAATATATGATTTACCAGAATTATTAATTTGCATAATTTACACTTGAATAATCATTTTAATTTGCATTATTTTAATTAATATCTATAAGACTTTTAAAAGTCAGTTCTTCCAGTGAAATGACAACCTTAGATAAAATACAAACATACATCTTTAAAAAATGCTTAATTAATTCTATTTCAACAATTTTTCATACACATTTTAACAACTTCGAATGACTTCTAAAACTTTTAGTAATATTAAGTATACCAACAACAGCAAATTCAAGAACAGTTGTCATAGCAAATCTAAATTAGAAGAATACATGAAAGTAATTTCTTGACTTTAAAAGAGTTTCTACATAAAATTTCAAATACCTTTATTAGCTATAAAGTATATTAATGTAGGATTGATTTTAGTATTGTTTTATTGCATTTCATTTTTGATTTTTTTATTTCAAAATATTCTATGCACAAAGAAAAAATACAGATATTTCGTTCCCTAATATAAAAGATTATCTTTTAATTTGACAGGTAATATTACACAATAGACCATTGTATACGGAATTACTAAATTTAATGCAAATATGTTTTGGAGGAAGGAATGTGCAACTTGGATATACTTTTTTAAAAATTTTAATTAGAATTTTGATTATACAAAAATTAAGAAAATCTCAACTTATTTTGTTGATAACTTCCGAAAATGATTTTTAAAGTATCTAAATATATATAAGTATCTAAATATCTAGTATAAATTTTATTAATTTTGCTGCTTCATTAGTTATTAAATTATATGTCTTTAACCTGTTAAAAATCAATAGATCCCATATATGCTTTAAGTGAAAGTCTTCCTTTTATATTTATGAAGGAAATAATAATGTTTTCATTATTTATGATATTTTATAGATTTTAAGGTACGAGATTTATTAATTTTTTATACATACATTATGTTATGTATAATATATTTATGTTTACATTATGTTTTACATTTTATGTTTAGGTGAGAAAGAACACATTGATGATGTTAAAATTTGACAGTTTTTATAAATTCTGTTTTTGAGGTATATTATATTTCAATGTAAATATTGATAGAATGTTCTTTTATTGAATTGTATCTAATTGGGTAAATATTTATTGGAAAAATAACCAGTACTAGTTTGACATTTTATAACGATAAAACAAAAATGTCCTCTGACCATAATGCCGTGGAAAGATGATAAACTTAAAAGAAAGTTTGTTAACATTTTAACATTTTTATTCTTAAACAATATACTAATTAATTTAACATTGTCAAATACTTTTTCTTCAGTACTATTTAAGGAAAGCGACATTGTGTGAAACTCCTTGCTCATAATTGATTTCTATAACTCAAAAACGTTTTTTTATTATCAAAAATAAAACAACTTTTTGTGATCATCCGTCTACTCCCATGTGTAGTTTTGCAACATTTTTTTTCCCCTATGGAGGGACAAAATAGATCTAACAATATGCAGGAACTGCGCTGTTATTTCTTTGGAAATTTAGGTTGATGTCAAAAGTGTGAAGCACAGTTGTTGTTTTTTTTTACAAGAAACAAATTTCATTTTCTTTGCAACATTTTTTTTTCCTTTTAAACCTACTGCCATTGTTACTTGAAATGTTTTTGTTGCGCCATATGTGTTTACTTCTGAACAAACTGATTTTCATAAGGTAAGATTGTTAAAATATTATCTGCAGGTCTATGCGCCTTACAGGAGAGTTTGAAACAGTTGGTGGATCAATGAAAAACAAGAAAACCATACAATATAAATAATAAAAAATAAGATGTCTTGGGTCAAAATTTTTAAGTTGCCAACTTACCTTTGTCATCTTGTTAGGATCGGAAACGTTACTAGATTTTTAATTACTTTAGTAAGCCTATCAAGAATAAAATATGAAAAAATTGGGATGGTAAAAATTGTACTAATATATTTTCCTAAGGTAAGATTGTTAAAATATTATTTGTAGGTCTATGCACCTTGCAGGATAGTTTGGAACAGTTTGTGTGCCATTGAAAACAAGAAAATCATGCAAAATAAACAGCAATTGCATATGAGCAGCAAATAGAAAACAATAAAACGCCTCGAGGCAAAATCTAAAATCGCCTACATACCCTGGCCATCTTGTCCTGATCGGAAGCATCAATAGCATTTGATTACTTTGGCAAGACTGACAAGAATAAGATATCAATAAATTGGAAAGGTAAAAATTGTATCGTTTATCATACAATCATCTATAGCAAAAAATTACCCTGTTAATAACGGGATCTTACATTGAAAAATCGCAAGATATTAGACAAAATGCTCTAACATCATCTAGCGAACATGGATATGGTAGTAGCACTGTGAGAGATTTTAGTGTCTAGTAATATGGAATGCTAGAAGTATCAATTAAATGCTAGAGTATAATTAATATGAAAATGAAGTAAATCATTCTTTATCTTACCTAGATCTTCCTTATATGAGTTGTTTATTTAATTACCAGAAATTCTAAAGCTCCGGGAGCATTAACTTATTTAGTATTTTAATACTTTATTTTTGGATTAAAATAAAAATATTCTGATTTTTAAAGTCTGTTACTTATTCATACGTTATTAATAAGCTGAAATATGCTACAAAACCATCCAATTATAATAATAACAATTATGTGGCTATAATGGTGAAATTCGGATGTTTTTTCAAAGCCAACATTTTCAAAACTTCAGCTAATTTTATAGAGTTCATAGTCGTTATTTTTTTCCATTAATAGTAATATGTGAAGTAGATAGTTTTCATTTTAGAATTATATTTGGAATGCCTAATTTAGTTATATTATCGTTCCGTTTTAAACGCAATACTAGAGCTATTTTGAGACAAACCTCTTACATTTAGCCGTAGAGCTATTTTGAGACAAACCTCTTACATTTAGCCGTGGTCAGATGCCGAGGACTATCCTGAACTATCATCTCCTTTCTAAGCTTTCGCACCACAAAAGAGGAAGAACACTTTACCCTGTCGCATTTAACGTGCCCAAGGTACGCTTAGTGGAATCATATCTCAAACATGAAAGGTCCCGAAATGAAAACTTTGCTAATTTTAAGGTAAAAACATTAATACTAATTAATTATATTTTCTATGAGTTAGCAAGATTGTGTATTTGCAAGATTCACGTCCATTGACTTTTTTTACTTTATTACATGCAAAGTTTTCAGCATATTTTCCTTATATTTAGGCATCAAAATTTAGTTCGAATATTAATAAATTCTTTGTGCACGGAGAATACACTGAGAAACGTTATTCCTTCAGTGAATTTTCCTAAAAATAATCAATTAAAGTTATCGGGGATTATAAGTTATCAGTAACTTTTAGAAATATAACTAAAAAAATGTTTTTTTTTCATTATATTTAAGCATCAAAACTTAGTTTAAATGCCAATGTCTTTTTTTCCCGTATCCACTAATCAAATATTCTTACCAACAGGTATAACATATACTTATCAATCCCCAAACACTCTTTTTGACGAACTACAGATGACTGATTGAATGTTAATGACTTGCACACATATGTCCTGTACGCAAGAGTCCTACTATCCATTAGTAAGTAACATGCAAGCCTTGTCAACATCCACACACTGTTACAAAACGCCCTCCCTAATTAGGTGACACAACGTGAATGTTGAAAGGGTATTTTGTGCTTACGCGGGTGAAATTGACATTGTTTTCGTGAATTATTCACTTCCCTAAATCTTTTGAAGAAATCAGTTGAACAGCAGGCAGGTTTCTAAAAAAGACATCAAATTAGGGATCTAATTTTCTTTCTATTCAATTTTTAAAAAAAAAAGCTCATGTGTGCGCGTGCATGCATGTTTGTGCATCTGTGCCCATCAAACTGATAAATGAATGTAAAGAGAATGGGTTCATGGATAGTATGAACAATTCCAATACTGAGTGTTCATGAAAAGGCTTCCTTCACTAATAATTTTTTAAACAAAAAATTTTAAAAGCAAAATAAAGTGGCCTGATGTTAGAATATTTATATCTACATAGCAATAATGAACAAATATGCTCTAAATTGGTTTAGCTATATTAACGTCCCGTTTGAAGCAACACTAGGGCTATTTTGGGACGGACCTCGTAATTTTGAACCGCGGTCAGATGACGAGGACGATACCTGAGCTGGCACCCCCCTCTCCACACCACACCACACCAGTGGGAGGTCGTTTGGCCCTGACGGATTTAACCTGCAACAGATCCTCTTACACGACGGTTCTTTGGTGGAATCGCGTCTCGAACCTGAAACCGTACGGCTCACGAGTTGAGACCCTACCACCAGGCCACAAATAGGCTCCAAAGCGAAAGAAAACCGCTTGAAGTTCTCCTCTCCCCGTTTCCGCATATCTACAGGGACAATTTTTTTTTAGCTCCATACCATAGTAAAAGAATACCATTCCATTGAAACCCTACTCAGCAACCACTTGAGTCTGAAATTTAAATAGGATCTACCAATTTTGTGTCAAGATTTCATGCCAAATTTCACACATTTTGCTTATGGTGCTTATGAGTTACAGCCATTTTAAGTTATGACATAATTATTGCCATTTTATGTTGAGTAATTTTCAACATTTGCCACATCTCGTAATTAATACAACATTTTTAATAATTATATCATAACATCCTTGAGTAGGAGATATTGTTATAAATCTTCACGACCAAATGTTATTTCACTGAAATTTGTGTTTAAATAAACATTTAGAATATCGATATTCCTTTTTTCCAAATCTTTATTGTTTTTTACTTTTTTGTATACAAAGCATACAAACAGAAAATATCAAAATCGTCAAAAAAAAAAAAAAAAAAAAAAAAAAAAAAAAAAAAGGACCTCGAGATTTTCAGGAAACTGCCCTTTTCAGACATCTCTGAATTCCAAAAAAAAAAACATTTTAAGAATTCTATCTGTTTTTAAACACGACAACAAAAAAAAAAGATTTTCAATTATATAAATAACAGTTATTGTGTAATAAAGCATGTATATGTCTTCCATGTCTCTTCCTGGATAATTGGCCCGAATTCAATCGAACTTTTCTCTTTTAAGGCAAAAAGAAGAATGAATGCTGCGAACTTTAGAAATTCGCACATGTATGAAATTGATTAACTAAAAGTGTTTGCTTAAGCCAAAGATGTTTTCAGTGTGAGCTGTAAATTGTCCACCGTAGCTATATGGCACATTAAGCAATGTATTACGCTAATGATCATGTTGTCTCCAAGGGCAAGTTGAAGTGTCGCACTCCCTTTTTTTTAGTTGCCTTAAATATAGGGTAGTTATAATTCAAGTTCCACTTTAAAATGGTTATAAAAGGAAAACTACTCGACCAAATATTATTAAACTTGGTAATATTTTAAAGGAGGTCATGGAAATTTCCTTTTTGCCAAAAAGAAGTTCAAAAACTCACTACCAGGTGTGAAATGGCGCTGTATGCAATATTGGTCAGCAAAATAGGACATGAAGACATCGGTTTAAAATGTGTTTAATCGTTAGTGAAACGTGTTACAAAGCATGTTCAATGTGTTATCTCAAAAGCAATGTTTATGGGGATAATCTAAACAATTTAGAGGAACTGAAAGAAGCGATACACCGACATGTGCGTAACTTTCCTACTGATATGTTAAGAACTACTGTTGAGAATGCAGTAATGCAATTTAACTTGTTTTCAGAAAAAGGCGGATGCCACATTGAACATACTTTGTAACACGTTTCAGAAACGATTAAACATATTTTAAGCCGATGTCTTCATATCCTATTTTGCTTAACAATATTGCATGCAGCGCCATTTCTCAGCCGGTGTTGAGTTTTTGAACTTTTTTTCTTTTTTTGGTGGAAAAGAAATTTCTATGACATCCTTTAAACTATTACCAAGTTTGATAACATTTGATCCAATAGTTTTCCTTTCATGACCCTTTCAAAGTAGAACTTTACTTGTAATCACCCTGTATATTAAGAATAAGATAATGCTTGCTAGAACATTCCATATATGCTCAATGGAATTCATATACGTTTTTTTATTTATTTATATTATTAAGACAAAAATTTATTGAGATAAATTTTTAACGACTGAGAAATATTGGTTAAAAACAAAAGTTTGACAATCTGCTCATAAGAACATTAAGAAATACTGATTTAGAGAAAAATGTAGTAGTTCTGAAGAATAAAATTATTACCACTTTCACTTCAAACAAATATATAAAAAATAACCATATCTACATTGTATTAGTTATAAATTTAGCGGAAAATCCTTTTAATGGAAATCTTCGCATAGGTTAGCTTAGTCCAAGTCTCTTAACAAAAATATTATCTAGGATTTTGAAAAAGTTTTAAGAAAAGATAAAAGATTTGTAATATTTCATTAAAAGAAGAGCAAATTCACATTTATTATTTAACATTTATAGAGAAAAAAGTAAAACAAATGCAAAAATATTCTGTTTTTTTAGGAACTTCATGAATTATTGAATTAAATATTTCAGCTATTGAACTTTCACGTAATGTATAAAATGTAGAAAAAATATGGTAATTGAATGAAAAAATATTAGCAATATTTTTTAGTTAGTTATAATTTTTTAAAAAGTTATCTTAATCTACTGGTGGATCTGCATTAGAATCAGAATATGCTGTATTTATCATACAATCTTGGAGTGCCATCTAGTGGGAGATTACTTAACAAAAGTACATTTTAATCGAATAAGTAGAATCAATTTAGTTCAGTCTTGTTAAGTACTCGCTTTCTAAAATATTACAACTAGAAAAATTTAATCTCAATCTTCTCAAACATAGCTTTCCTTGAAAATAAAGCTTTAATTGTCATATCTGTACAGAAAAAAAAAATATATTATTATCATTATCTACTTTGGATCGGCTTTTGAATCAAAAGAAACTGTACTTATTAAAGGAGCTCTAAGCGCCATCTAGTGACTGGTAGTATAACAAAAGTACTCTTAACATAGTATTTAGGATAAATTTAGTTCTGTCTTTTCAAATACTCGCTTTTCTAAATATTACAACTGCAAAATATAATCTCTGTCGTGTCAAACACTAAATTCTTGAAAAAAATTTAATTTTCTTGTTTGTATTGAAAGTGGGCAGAAATCTGAAACTGAGGAAATTGCGTTTCAAGTTATGAACAGCATTAAATCATTTTCGTTGAGAAGCAATTAAATGCTTAAATGTTTCGTCCTAAAAGAATTAATATATAGACTAAAGCTGATTGTGTGTCTTGAATATTCACACTCTAAATGAAATAAGTTTCCAAAATTCCAATATTTATAATCCATTATCCAATATTTTTACTGATATTTTTTATGGATATTTAGAAGCTCACATACCTGGAATAATTTGCTCATGCCAAAATTCCTTTTAGTGCTACTAACCTGCTTCATATATGTTTTATGTATGGTTCAAAAGTTTGCATGGAATTGTGGAACACTTCAAGTATTTAAGATTTCGCCCAGAAATTTATACTGTACTTCAATTCCCCTAGATGGCAGCACGAATAAATAAATGAAATTTTCGGTTGTTGTTTTTGTTGTTGGGTTTATTGGCGCAAGAGCCATTGTTGGCCATACTGCGCCAATGAAATTTTCGGAAAGAACATGATTTTTAAGAGATAAGTTAAAACATTTAATTAATTGAACTTATTGATTTCATAATTTTATTTGTTAAATATAATTTTATTGTCTCTTACAATGGCTTCATTAAAATAAAATTATTCCTGATCATATATGCCTTAATTTAAATTATATTTGTGTTTCACATTATGTTTCTAATTATTCATCTAAATAATATATTTTCGTTCATAATATAATGTGTCTAATATAATTTCATTGTTTCTCATCATGGTTTTATTAAAATAAAATTATTCCTGATCATATTTGCCTTAATTTAAATTGTATTGTATTCCACACAATATTTTATGTTATTCAACTAAAAAAAATTCTTTAAATCCATGCATATCTCATATTAAAATTACTTCAACTTTCATTTTTTTTTATCTTGATAATCTGCCCCGATCAGCTTTGTGATACTTTTAAAAACTACTGAATCAGTGAATTCTTATTACTGCTAGATTTTATTCAATTTTCATGAGAGAATCCTTTCAACCAAAAGGGTTCTGGAGCATAGTGCGATTTTCTTCCGTTTCGAAGTTATAAAAAGTCCAGTGCTAATTTCTCGCTCTCTTTCTCTGATTTATCATCTACACTGAATCGCCTCTATTGGCACAATATATTGGGAGATATCTGCATAACGTTTTTCGATATTCCAAATGCCGTTTAATATCGTAAATATAGAATACTCCCATCAGCGCAAAATACCAAACAACATTGTTACGATATTCACTCGATGTTCGCCTGCATTCAGAATGAGGATGCCATCGTGAAGGTATTACACAATACCTTGCACTAATAAGATTATTTTTGTACATTTTGGGCTAATAAAGGCTGCATTCTCAGGCGGTGATGGATTGAAATTATTTAAAAAGTCATCTAAAGATAATTATCAAACTTTTGATCTCTTACATTTATTTAAAAATCTTCCTGAAAAATGCAATGACAAAACTTTTCAATGTTTAAGAATGACAGCCAATTAAAATAAATAATGTTTGGAATCACAATTTAACATGTTTATACCCAGAGTATTTCAAAATGCTGCATTTATCTTCATTTTTAAGAACAGTGAGACATACAATTTTACGGAAACACTGGAACTTTATTTGAAATGAGAATGAAATATTATGAATTAACAATAGTACAAATAAAATATTTGTAAGTGTCGTATCGAAGCAACACATTCCATTACATTGCAAATACCGAACAATATTACAAAAAAAAATGTGTAATATATTTGTGTTACTTGGGTACCCATGAATAAAATAAATTACAAGGTACTATACGAATGAATAAAATTTACAGTTACAATACTAATATGATTGTACTTTTTTAATCTATAAACAATTCTCTCTAAAGAACATATTTAATGTATTTTCACTAACAATGTAAACATTATTATCACGTATGATGAATAATATACATTATGTATTGCATACATTCTGTACATATTACGTATTGTATACATTCTGTATTATGTATAGTATACATTTTGTACGTATTGCGTATAGTATACATTCTGTACTTATTACGCATTGTATACATTCTGTACGTATTGTATATATTCTGTACGTATTACGTATCGTATACACTCTTCTCAGAACTTCCAGCTCCTTTTTATTCTTGAAATTATGAAATTTACTGTACTAACGTTAAAATGAAATGGTTGAAAGTTACTTCGGAAGATTTTTTATACTGTTACAAATCTGTAATTTTGCTACCCGGCACGAATAGTGTCATCGTGGGAAAATCCGTTGTAAGATCTGTCCTGTGCATGCTGAGAGGGCGCCGCGCCAATGACCTCAGAGCTTGGCGACCATTTGGCGACTTGGTGATGAATTTGATGAGTTTGGCGACTAAATGGATAATACTGGAAAGTTCGAGAACTTTCACGATCCATCCACGAGATACACTCAGATACGTCCTGATTGGTATGAAAGATTCTAGCCCCGCTTCCCGGAACTATAAAAGACGTACTCTCAAGCTGGGAAGTCGTGTGTGAGAGTAGTCGGAGTCGCCGACAAGTAAAAGAATTGGAGGATTAGACAGCAAGCAAGCTGCTGCACTAGCCATTAAATGCGCTGCGTTATTACTATTGATTGGCAGTATTTGTAAAAAAAAAATATTGTAACAATACCATTTTATTTTTAATTTTGATTTTCTGAAATTCTACCAGGATATTAAATGCATGTAAAAATATTAAGGATGCTGGAATGAGAATATAATAGCAGATAATTGCGGTGACATAAGCATTGAGCTAGTTTAAAAATTTGGAGATTATCAGAATCCCTTTGATTAGAAAGTGAAATAGATTTGCCTGATTACTTTAATTTTTTTTGGGGGGGGAGGGCATATATTTGACTTTATGATTATTTATTCGATTTTTTCAAGCATTTTTTGCAAATAAATTTTATTAAAATACTGATTGTTTTGTAAATTGTATATAAGAGTATTTGTAAATTGCATTATATTCTCGATTCAATTCTGCGGTGTAACTAAGGTGAGGCAGGCATGACACGTGACCTAGGTTTAGTTTAGTTTAGTTATATTAACGTCCCGTTTGAAGCAACACTAGGGCTATTTTGGGACGGACCTCGTAATTTTGAACCGCGGTCAGATGACGAGAACGACACCTGAACTGGCACCCCCCTCTTCACACCACACCACACCAGCGAGAGGACGTTTGGTCAGGACGGATTTAACGTGCAACAGACCCCCTTACACGACGGTTCTTCGATGGAATCGGGTCTCGAACCTGAAACCCTCCGGTTCCGAAGCCGAGACCTTACCACCAGGCCACCGCGGCCCCCACGTGACCTAGGTGCCTTTACTACAGGTCCAAAACTATTAAACATTTTTAAAAGCGTTTTTAAACCCTTAATTAAAAGTCCTTAGAATCGTTAAAAAATGACTTGAAACAAATCTGAAAAATTTTAATACAAAGAAGTTTTTTTTTTAACAATCTGATTTTTGGACCTTGTTAAATTAACTTTCTAATTCATTTCTTTCAACCAAAATTTAAAAATTCAAAAAAAATCATTATAGACATATTACATTCAAAATTAAACAATAAAGCATTCTGCATCATTTTTAAAAATTATAAAAATAAATATATCAAAAAAATTTTAGTCTGCGTTTATTTAAAAATTTCATCGACTGTAATTCATTCCAAATTTGAAAGTGTGTAAAAAAGGAAAAAATAGCAATGCAAGTTTACTGAAAATCAGGGAGATTAACGATTTTTTTTTTTTTTTTCAAATGGGCCCCTTTTCTTTTAAAGCTGGTTTTGGGCAGAATCATCTGCTGAAAATATCCAATTTTTATCAGCCTACCGTTTGCTAGAGATGTTACAGGATTAATACTCATACAAATTGTCTCCTCAAACACGTTTTAAAGCTTGAAATTTGATGTGACCATCACAAAATTTCAGAATCTAAATTTTTGAGACAAAGTTTTTTTTGTATATTCCGAAATCAGATAGCTTTACTATAACTTCAAAAATGTACAATAACCTAACCAAACAAATTAATTTTATACATCATTTTTGCACAATCAAGTAATAAACTCTTAATAATAATGAAACTCAAAAATATTATTATTAAAAATTTTCTTGTAGAGCCTCTTCAAACCCAATAAAATAAAAAATCAAAGTACAAATATATCATTTTTTTTTCATCTTAATAATGTGACGTGACCCAAATATCATTTTTTATTTGTGTATATTATCGAAATCGAAAGTGATTCCTTAATGAGGTTCATTTACAAACCACAAAAATATTCCTTCGATTGATGACCCTTTCTGAAAAATTCGCAGAAAACCACAAAAGTCAAAACGAAGGTTACAATTTCCTTGAAGGGATACAAACATTTAATTAATTCTTTTGATGTTACACGTGGCAGCCAAAGAGTCCCAATCAGTGCTGAGAATAGACTTCAGATTTCTCGGAAACCTAGCTAGAGGGTACATGAATTGTCAGAAAAAGAGAGTATCTAATGGAAAAGTAAAAAGATTGCATTGATTTTTTTTCTGAAATGTAGTAAAAATCTTAAGCTGCTTCTGCAGAATCAAATAATGTACAGAAAAGGTTTTGATCAAAAAACAGCATTTAATAAGTTCTACCTCCCAAATTGTATCAAAATATTAATTCAGTATATCCATATGAAAAACAGTTTAATTTTTTTGCAAATATTGAAGAATGAATTTTGAAGGAAAAATAACATCAGAATTTTATCTTATTTCGGGAAATAAATCTCTACCATTTAGTGGTATAGACAATCCCACTTGGGGTGGGAGGCAACTCAAATATGCTCATGAGAAGTTTTAATATAAGTAAACAGGTTCTCCCTTCCCCAATTGGTACAATAATGGTGTGGGGTTGAAATACCTTTACACCGATGTCAGGTCTAGCCTTACGTAGATATGGGAGTATGGGCCATTTTGCATTCTCTTCAGTGTTTGATTATGCAAATGCAGCAATTCAATATTCTTATTACTCCGGACATTTTGACATTGAGGACATCTGTTAACTCATTTTGTGGAGTGAAATTTATATAAATATATATTTACATATAATAAGGTTTTTTTATCTCTTTTTATTTGAAATTCTCAATTGTATTATCAATTGTATTTCCCTATTAAGCAGGAAAAGGGGATTAAGATTATACAAGCAATGAAATGGGAAGACGTGCTTGAATTTCTTAAAAAATATGACTTCAATAAAATTTGAATACGTAATGATTCTAGTTCGAAATTTCCACTTACAGCAATATTTCCATTTGAAAAACTTTATCTGCAACCAGAACTGGAAAATAAATAAGAAAATAAAAACCAGCAGTAAAATTAAATTTTAAAAGTTCAATTTAAAAAACATCTGTAGAAACTTTAAGTAAATATTATAAATAAAAATGATTTCATTAATAATTTTTGCAGATAAATTCGTGAAATTTTGAAAGAAGAAAACACCATTAAAACAAACACAATTGTATTTGATTCATGACCCATAATGTTATAATTATGTTATAATTATAATGTTATAATTGAAGTTAAAAAATGAAAGAGACTCATCTTATTTTAGATAACACGAGGTATGTTTGTATGGATAATGTTAGCAAACAGAATTTCAATTAAGATTGCCAAAATTCTTCATAATATTACGCAGCTTTAAATGTTATATAACTATTATTATGTTCTAAAATGGAAAAAATAAAATTTTGAAAGCATATCCTTTTACACAGAAAAAAAAATAATTGTTTATCAACTATTATTTAAAAAAAATAATACTTTATAGTGATGTTAGTCACAATAATTTCATTTATATGTTTCCTATTCTCATGCCGTATATGTAAGACGGAAAATAAGTATTTTTATCCAAGCACCTGAAAATACGTTAATATACGTTAAAATACGTTACTGACAACAGCAGCCGGCGTCTTGGCATAAGAGTAACTCATCTTCCCCGTGGTCTGGGCGTCCCGGTCCGGGCATGGTTGTTTTTCTTCTGTGTTCTATCTGTGAGGTGTGTGTATGTGCCCCCCTTAAAAAGGGGTTGTGAAAGCGAATATGAGGCATGATGTAGCTAAGTCGTACTCTTGGCTCTAGTTGGCGCTACTGAAAAAACAAGAGACGCTCACTCGGCTGAAATCGCTGACAGGTAACTGTCAGCGGGCTTGTAAAGTGTCATAAGCTACAACAACAACTGACCACAACCAATATTTGATATTTTTCTTTAAAATATTCATTCTTCGGTATTTATTTAAAATAAAGAGTAGAAATATCAAACAAACAAAATCTTGCAAAATGTATAGGGAAAAAAATTCAACTTTTTAAAAATCATATCGATTTTTTTTCCTTAAGACTTTTGACTCAAAAATTATGAATATTCTATGAATCAAATATTCAAAATAAATTTAAGAAAAGGCGCTTTTAATTTTTGATACATTTGACAATCTAGAAGAGATTGCCAAATGGGAAAGATTAGTCCATTTGGCTATTTTGAGTAGATTTGCCAATAATGTCAGGGTTGATTTTCCTTATAGACTGTTCGATTATTAAAATGAGATATCACATAAGAATATGCTCGGTTCACACACAAAATTTGCCTGAGTGTCTTAAGAAGCGGATTTTTTTATCTCAGTAGATTTGTGTCACTATAAAATTATAAAATATTGTGACTAGCTTAATCAAAAACTAGACAAGTTTGATCGAATTAATTAATCTATCTGACTTGTTTTAATGAAAATAAATAAACCAAAATTCCGCTTGCAAAAATATTGCTTTAAATCAAGAAATTCAAATACATTCAACATTCATTTTTTTAAAGAAAATAATTTTAGTAGCGGTTCCTTCGATAATTAAATTAAAATGTATTTTTAAAATGAAGAAACGTATTAGATAAGCTATTGAAAAGATAGTTCAGCTTCGTACTAAAAGTTTTGTGTGAGTGTGTGTTTGCCGATTGGCTTCTTTTTTAATATGCATTATTACCCTTACGTTTCAAAATGATACAAAAGTCTCGTATACTTGAACCATGGCCAGTTGATGAAGATTTTACTACAATCAGAAATCTATTTTTTCAATATTTCTGTACACCGGCACCAAAAGAAAAGAAGTCATTTTGAAGCGCTTTATCTTATATACTACAAGGGTCTGGGTTGGTTATTTTTTAAATTCAAAATACATCGCGACCTAATGAAACTGACAGTGTTGAATTGGTCCATGATAATAAGGCATAAATATTACCTTCAGAGCCGTATCAACATTTAATCAGCATTGTTCAAACGAGCATATTAAACTTGTTTTGAACAAGAGATACAGATTTAACTTACGCGGTATCTACAAGGTGTTCCAAAAATGTCTGATGGATTTTGACAATCAATAAAAAAAAAGACGGAGTGCAATAGAAATGTATCGTTTGCGGTCTTATATTTAGGAAATCGGGGAAATTTATCTCACCATATTGCAAATTTAGTTAAGACTGTCACCGATAGGATGCGCTTCAGTCGATTTAGAACAAATGTAATTATAATATAGTACTTGAGATGAGGAAATTTTTGACTCAGATTGCACTACGTTGTTGTTACAATTGAGGGCTACATTGAAAACATAACTGTTTAATTTTTTGCTGCAGCCCTTACAACATTTTCACACCGGTTTTTATTTTTCCTATTTTGTAGCGCCACTTCTTGGCAACAGTGTTAACTAAATTTGAAATTTAGTGGAATAAAATCCCCTGATCTCCCAAGCATAAAGCCGCAAACCTTACATTTCTAGCTCTTTCTCTCTTTTTTAATTATTATTATTGATTTTCAAAATCCATCAGTCATTTTTGGAAGACAATGTACATATGCTATAATATGGATATTCTGCAACGATCCTGAAACCGGGATTGGTTACAGACCGTACTTTGAAAGAATATCACTCATCAGAAATTTAGTGAATTCTCCAGAAAGGATAGAAATGGACTTAAATTCTAACTATTTGTTGAAACAAAAAATATAGTAATGAAATCATAAGACTTCTGATAGCTTTTAATGATGCATATGAAGTTATACGCAAGCGAGTAAAAAAGAAATATTATTTTGCTTAAGGTGAAGTATTCTGAAGACAAGCCGGCTGACGTACATCATGAGAAATGGATCTTTCAACCCTACTTTTACTCCATTTCATTTTAATAAACACATCATCCTATGATCCACCTGTCCGAAAACCATTTTAACTATTTAATAGTTTTAATAGTAAAGGAATTCTAAAATTAACGCAAGATTTGAGTTTGCCACCATTCATGCAGTAAAGTGTTGGCAGCCTTATTAAAAAACCATTTGACAGCTGATAATTTAAGATTAATAAAAATGGAACGTTACACGACGGAACAACGCGTTTTCGTTGTTGAAGAATGATTCAAAAATGGCGGCCACAGTTCGAACATTTGTCAACATAGTTGGCCCCCCAGATTGTTTGATTCAACATCATTTAACTCCTTTTTATGGGGTTATTTCAGGTCAAAGGTCTATGCCAACAAGCCCACAAGCAGGCATGCATGGAAGGAGGAAATGCAACGCTGCATCAACGGAATTGATCCACATTCATACAAAATGGTCATGGAAAATATCGACAAAAGAATGCGCATGTGCCAGCAAAGCCTTGAAGGCCATTTGCGCTATGTGTTATACCATACATGACCTTATCCTGTGTACTTTACAATCCAATAAAAATCTAACAATTTAACGGGAAAAAACTGTGTGTTTTTTTATTTAATTCAAATCTTGCGTTAAATCTTGTTCTATCGCTTAGCGCTCCGTTTTTACTAACTCTAAACTATCAGCGATTAAATGGTTCTTTTAATAGGACTGCCAACATTTTACTGCAATATGGTATCAAATTTAAATCGCGTTAATTTTGGAACACCTTTTATTTTATGGAATGTAATAAAAATGAAGTAAGCTAAAGGGCGAGATCAATATCGTTTATTTATGTCACAAATTATTCTTATAAAAAATGTAAACGTCATAATAAACCTTTATTCTAAAA
This sequence comes from Argiope aurantia, assembly GCA_026543865.1. Classification (NCBI taxonomy): domain Eukaryota; kingdom Metazoa; phylum Arthropoda; class Arachnida; order Araneae; family Araneidae; genus Argiope; species Argiope aurantia. The sequence goes on from JAPMOR010029955.1 coordinate 39,272, forward strand.
TTTTGATCAACGTATAGATAAAATGCATAAACTAAAATGTATTTGAGTTTATTAATTTTGGAATCAGAAAAGTTAAGAAATTATTTCATAAATGTATAAAAATATTTCTTTGCTAGTGATTTAATTATACAATGCATGTAGTATTTTAATTCAAATATTTAATTCACGAAGATTTATAGAAAAGTTTTGTCCGTCCTCTTGAACCCCTTTATTCAACGCCCCGGGGGGCACCTCGAAATGAGGATGAGATGCTTCCGGCATGGTGGTTGGATCTCACCACCCTAGAGGGTATATGAAAATATGGGGGCCGGCTCCTCTTACTGATGACGGGACGTACTTCCTTAGAGAAGGGTTGTACCATGGAAGGGTGATGGCTTTTAGGAATAATTTCCCGCCAGTATTGCTGTTGCGATGGTTCCGTCATTCAGAATTTATTATCCGTGTGCCTTCGGGCGTGTCTGAGAGTCAGTGATATGACTTAAACACCTTTATCCTAACCTGAAAATGTATCACCGTAAATGACAGGTATTGAAATAAAATAATCGATTCATGGAATCACAATCACATGAGACTCATAAATCAAATATCATCGAACATTTAACTGCACGTTGTCTTACTCTTGTCACACCTATTTTTCCCCCTTCTGAAAAGATGCGCAGTGAATTTCAAAATTAAACTGGTGAAATTCATTTGATGCTTGTAGCATAAGCATGAAATTGTCATTGAAATCTCACAATTATCTGTGTTAAAATGTAAAATTTATCAACGTATAAAAAATAATTAAATTTCAATCTGATAGAATGTGTTGATAATAATTCTATTTTTCATCATTTATCAGCCTCATTTCCGTTTCTCATTCTCACTGTGAACCTATAATAAAAAACAAAGGACATCCTAGTTTTAAAATTAGAAATCTTATTGAGCTCCTATAAAATGGGGTTATTACTTCACTCTTTCCTTCTGTTTATCAAAAGTATTCTTTTAAATTTGGAAGGCAGTAGGCAGTCATTTAACGAATCCTACGCTTATAAAAGAAAGTAAATGTTAGCAGAGGTGTGCAGAATCAAGTTAATCATTCCCACACATTGCAAACTAGATCAAATCAAGTTAGAATGTGGTTTGAAATAAATTAAGACGGGTTAAGTCGTAGTTAATAAAAAGTGGGTAAGGTAGTAAGGAACTTTTAGTAATACAATTTACAACACTGACACATATTTAAGTTCAATTAGATAATTCGTATTTCCATCAAGAGCTGTTTTTCAAGAGCTGGCACTTTCATACATTTTTATTTACATCAATTATGTATAAATGAAACAGAGTGGAATCAATTTACTCACTATTAAATATTAAAGAGACTTCCATGAAAATTGCTTTATTTTAATCATGCAATTAATGCAATGGATTAATATAAATATTAAAGAGACTTCCACGAAAATTGCTTTATTTTTGTCATGCAATTATTGCAATGGATTGATATAAATATTAAAGAGACTTCCATAAAAATTGTTTTATTTTAATCATGCAATTCATGCAATGGATTGATATAAATATTAAAGAGACTTCCATGAAAATTGCGTTATTTTAATCATGCAATTAATGCAATGGATTGATATGAATAAATTTATATATGGATTGATATGAATAACATTAAATTCTTATCAAAATGATTATACAGTTGATGTAAATGATTTTATTAAAACATCTCTCTTTTTTATAAAAGCAATACTTTACTCTTACTATGTCACACACATTATTAGTATATGTATGCAACACCCCAACCTATCCAGAGGCCATACGGGAAGCTTGATGGGGCCGCCGAAATGCAATCCCACTTAGCAAGAATGAGCAAACGATACTTGATGATATTAGACGCTTGCAAACAACAAAGGACCTTTTAGAGAAAACGCATATGGTTCCAGAAAAAAAACCATTGCATTTTACATTACATATTAAATTGTGAAACATTAAAAATGCATTAAATGCACGTTAACTTTTTATATTAGGAGAGAACTAAAGTTTGACAAAATGTCCTTAATAGAAGATTTAATGTCAGCAATTTTTAAGAGTTCTTCGTCGTCAAGATACATCCAATTTCTTGGCCATCTGAGTCTGTGTTCTCGCCATTGATCATGTGATTTATAGACCCTTCGGTGTTACACTGGTAAGTCGAACTAGCATCGCTTCTCGACCTTTTGGCTAAGATCAAAGCATAGCATCACACAGTATTAGTATAAACAATCTACATAAAGTACATTATGATATATTTCAATTATTTCATGTAATTATTCATTTGTTGTTGTTGTGTTGTTTCCAATGGCACTTGCCATAGGCAAGCCAGCTGAGTGGAAATCAACGATTTTAAGCCGAAAGGGAACGTCTCTTATTTTAGTAGCGCCAACTAGGGCCAAGAGTACGACTTTGCTACTCACGCATCACATTCGCTTGCATAGCCCCTTTTTAAAGGGGGGGGGGCACATTCACACAGCTCACAGATAGAACAAATGAAGGACAACCATGCCCGAACCGGGACGCCCAGATCACGGGGAAAACGCGCTACCCCTATGCCAGGATGCCGGCATTAATCAGTTGTTGATGATATAAATGCATTATTTAGCAAAATCAATGACCTCCAAAAGTTTTTACTTCAATCGAAATATAAGGAAGGCATTAATCAACTTAAACGCTACGCTGCAATACTTACTGTAAAATGAATGAAACATTATTTATCATTTCTGATGGCGGTATGTGTGTGTGGTGTCTTGATTTTGAAAGTTTAGTTGTCATTTTTGTTATCTGTTCATGGTTCAAGTTATGTCCCACAAAATTTTTCATGTAATTTGAAAATGAAGCATTTTTATAAAAATAAAGTCACGTGTCCATGACGTCAGGAATTTGACATACGAATGTAATGCTTCCTGCTTCGCATATAAACAAATCAATCTTGAACGTGAACTTAAACTGTTTATCACAATAATTTATAATAACTACTCAAAATTCGGGATCAAGATATTTGCAAATTTTTACTTTTATTTCATTTGCACTGAAATAGCATGTAATAAAAATTAAATGCACAAACACAAATCTAAAATGACGCAGCAGTTTAAAATAAAAAAATATATATATGTTTTCAAAAAAAAATAAGTTGCGCTATTGTCTGCATCAATCTATTGTAAAGTAAATGCTAACTTTGTGGAATGTTACTTTTATTTTATAGTCCGAATGTAATTCATGAATTTTCTACAATATTTTATGCACCATGAAAATGTGCATTTGCAGCCATAAATATATATATCTTGTAAAAATAAATATATTACTCCCTTATAATATTTATTTAAAATTTTACTCAAACAATTTAATAATATTGTAAATATTTTTCACAATAAAAATAATAGTTCAATTTATGAATTATTTTAGATAATAGTATTAAAAAATAATTTTTTAATTAAAGATTCTAGCGCAATAGTTTTTATTTCACTCAAATATATTCATAATTTCAAAAAGTTGTACAAAATGCTTTGGGTATAGGTTGTGTGAGAAGTTTATAAGAGAGATAAACACCATTTATCCATTCTATCGTTTTTAATTACATTTAAAAATGGATAAAAATGCTTATTATTCTCTCTTTTCTTCTGAAAATTAGCTTCTTTGTTTAGTTTCTATAAAACTTTTATATTCATTCTACGTTTAAAGTAAGTTATTTTTAAAAAATTAATAAAATTCATTCTTTATTTGTCTGGTTAATTTTTTGAAAACTTTCGTTCGATTTGTTTTCGTAAGTATCCCAGACAATCTTCCTCCAAAATAAATAAAACAATAACATAATCATAAATAAAACAACAGTTAAGAAAAAAAGTTATTTATTTTCATTCGAGACACCTGAAATGTTCATGTTTTTCTTTCCATCATTCGATATTTATGCTACATCAGATAATGTTTTTTTCTTCCAACAAAGGCCTGATGATTTAAAAATGACAAAAAAATTCTATTCATTTGAATCATATGAAGTTTTTTCAAAAGCTCGTAAATGCCCAAAACTGAGAGAAAGCAGAATACTCATGTTTTGTTGATACCTTAAACAATTGATCATTCTTCCAGAGTCGTGGGAAAAAAAGAAAAGAAAAAAAAGGGTTAAGAAATAAACCAAGTCACGTTACTAAAACCTGCTGCCTGAATGTTAGGGTTGCCCTAGAAAGGAAACATTCATCGGATACTATTTCATCGCCAAACCATTTTCAATCTTTTGCTTACTCTTTTTATTTGCAAGTGTTTATGTCATAGAATCGTATTTTTAAAAAAAATTGTAGTTTTTTTTAATCTGTTTTTACTGTTTCAATTAAATCATCTCACATTTTTAGATTCTGAAAATATGGATGAAAAGGAAATTGTACTATTTTAAATGAACTTCTAAAAAGGAAAATAAACCTTATGCACGTTGACACATTAAGAAAGGCATGGTATGCCATTAAGGCTTAACTGGTTAGATTCTTATATCACAGACATTTACAGATTTTACATATGATTATTCACGAAAAATTCATTGCAAAATTACGTTACGTAAATATAGTAAAGGATTCAAGCATTTCAACCATTTTTAACTTAATCAGCAAGTTAATGATTTATTTTAGCTTATTTTAATAACTTGGTGAAAATATATTTATTTATTTATTAATATATATAATATGGGAAAAAATTTCCTAAATTGTAAAATTCTTGAAATAATTCTTCTAATCATAAGAGTTACATTATGATTTCCTGATTTACAAATAAAATAATTTAATTATTAGCATAGATTATAAACAAATAAACTTCAAACAAACCCTGCATAAAAAAATTATTATTTTACAGGAGCTGTCAAATGGAATATAGTATAATCGATTAAATGAATAATGAATATGCCAATCTATACTTATAATAAAGCTCAATGTGTGTGTGTGTGTGTTGGCGCTCTACAGACCAGAACATTCAACCTACAGCTACCAAATTTGGCACGTGGGCCTTGGAGGCCGGGAATGTGCACCTGCGGGTTATTTTATCGAATTTTTAATTAGAATTTTATTTATTTAAAAATTAAGCGAAATGTTGGCGTGTTTCTGCTATAACTTCCGAAAATATTAAAGATCAAATATTTATCTTTTAAATGATACCAATGTTTTAACCTTAAAATTAAATTTCTATTTTTAATGAATTTTTAAATAAATATTTTAACTATATTTTTCAACAATTTTTTTCATACAAAATAAAAATAAAATTTAAGCTGCACGAGCACGTTTCGCATTCATGGGAAAAAATTAGCTTTTTTCAAAGTGTTGCCATCACATTGATTAAAGCTCCAACTAAAAATAAATTAAATCTTTTTGGAAATGAAATCTGCAAAAATATAATTTTCGGCACGTGTCTGTAGGAAAGGAAACATATATGAAATATTATTTTTTCGAAAAAATAAATTCAAGAAAAATTATTTTATGATCTTTTACACTCTCTATATTATTAATCCAATAAATCAGTTTTATTTTAAGGCAAGTTTTGTTTAATATGAACAGGATATCCATTCAAATCAGGGCAACACAGCTAATTTGTAAACCTTTAGTCAGACACAGATCTGCTAAAATGGTCTAAATGGAAAATGATTATATTTTATGTAACTTGATTCAATAAATGCTCTAATAAATAACGAATTTTTGATTTTACATAAAGCTTCTGCTGTTTAAATCACGAATAAGAAAATGTTCTTGAAACACTAATATTTTAAATAAAAAGAGTTAATTTCCAATCAACTAAATCGATCACTTAAACTGACTGATTTATGAAAATTTGAATATCACTATTCAATAAAAAAAAAGAATAATTTTAGATTGTCCATCGATCCTTTCAAAGAAAATACGCCAATCAGCGCGCAGGTTTCTCAAGATTAATTGGCCTAAGATTATGAAAATGTTGAGTTTTTCTAAATTTTTAACATTCAAAACTTTATAAATAAGTCTTAGTTGATCATGGAAAATAGAAACATTCATTCATTTATTTAAAATTTGGTGTGTCCAGAATATTTCTCAGAATATGATACCTTACTGCATTAAATTTAGACTTCATAATTTTTGAAATATATTTATAGGCCGGAACAAAATATTATTATTGATTTCATTTCAATCCTTTTGAAAGAAAAGCTAAAAACTGAATTTTATGCTGAGTCTGAGAATTTTTTGTTGAATTATTGTTTGAGATATTACATAAATTATGAAAAATATTTTGTAGTTCACATAAGACTTAAATACTGAGCGATTTTGTTTGCAATACTCATATTGAATAATAATAATAATAAATAAATAACAATAAAGATGATAAATAAAATAAAACTCTTGGTTTTATTAAAAAATATCTTTATATTAATTGCAATTTCATCATTTCCACTTTAAATTAAAGTTGAAGTTTTACCGCAAATGACAACAAATTAGCAAAATATATATAGTAAATTGAACGAAACGATCTAATCAACAGTACAAGTTTGGTATGACTATCAAAATTTGAAGTATAAAAATGTTTTGTTTTAATATTGGCGAACCGGCTGGTCGCCAAAGGCGGCTAGTATATTATAAATGTAGATGGTTATCAAAATAATTGAAACACCTGTGAATAAAAGTGATATTTTTGAATGCGCTTCGTAAGCATTAAAATACAACAATAGCCACCAGTTTTTTTCATAAATAACAAGTGTATATATTCTGGTAGTATAAGATAGGGTTATAGAAATTTTTTAATCTTGGGGTTTTTTTTTCCTAAAGCATAAAATGTTTGATCTCTCATATTTTCGAAAAGGCCAAATTGTAGGAGCCCGTCTAGCTGGAGCAAGTGTGACCGAAACATCCCAACTTTTAGGCGTTTCTAGTGGTACGGTGTCTGAAGTCATGACAGCACACATACAGCGTGACAAGACAAGCTCGGCAAAGCAAAATAGTGAGTGGAAAGAGAAGTCCAGGGAAAGAGACCAACTGGTACTGAAGGGGATCGTGATGTCTTAAAAGCGAACAACTGTAGCAAATATGACAGCAGAGCTCAATACCCATATGGATTCTCCAGTGTCAGTGATTAAAGTTAGAAGGTACCTTCATAAAAAGAACATCTATGGCAGAGCAACGATTACTAAGCCACTTGTCACTAATGTTAATGGTAAACGTCGTCTACAGTGGTGTCACAGTCACAAAACCTGGTCTATTGATAAGTAGAAGAAAGTAACATGGTCTGACGAATAGTGTTTCTCACTTTTCCCGATAACAAGACGGGAACATGTTTGGAGAACACCTGCATAAGCGTATGATTGTGATTATCTCTTTCCAACTGTCAAGCACGGAGGTGGATCTGTCATGATATGGGCAGTCATGTCATAGTTTTCTGCTGGACCAATCGTAATCCTGACAGGAAGAATCACTGGAGAGAAGTATAGAGAAATTTTAGCTGACCAGGTCCATCCTATGATGCAAACTTTGTTTCCTGCGAGAGATGGAATTTTCCAGGATGAATATGCACCTATCCATGCAGCGAGACGTGCCCAATCATGGTTTGATGAATATGAGGATGAAGTTAAACATCTGCCTTTGTCCGCACAGTCACCCGACCTACGGAATCGATATCCTCCACCGGCATCTCTCCCAGAACTTTCACAATATCTCCAGGAAGAATGGTACAATATTCCTCTAAACACTATTCAACACTTGTATGAATCGATTCCTGGGCTAATCCAAGCTGTATTACATGCCAAAGGTGGTCCACACTAATAAAGGATTCTTTATAAATCTAGATTGTTTCCATTATTTTGATAACCACCTGTAAGTAAATAAGCATATTTAAATTTGTTTATTTTAATGATTCATTGCTAACGAACATTGTGGTCTTAATATTTTACAATTCATTAAATTTCTATTTTTTTTTTTTTTTTTTTTGCAAATTAATTTATATACCAACTTGAGCAATAATTTTTTAATCGACCTGCATCTGGCTATAGGATTAGTATAAAAATATCCTTTCTCTGGCACAAATGTTGTATAACATTTTTATAGTTTTCTTTAAGATTCGTGGAGTTGTACAATACCATGAAAAGATCTTTTGCTACAAGGGAATGCATTATTAGCTATCAAGCTTCAATTAAGAAGCAACACGCTTTTATTCTTTTCTTTTATTGAACAAGGCTCAAAAGATATAACGTTTGGACGTTACAAAGAAAAATTCTACTTATTCATGTCAAAGTTTTTAGACATAAAAGACTGTTGGAGCGAAAATTATGAATTTAGCAGTTTAATATGCACACATGAAATAATTTCAAAACACTTTTCCCAAGTAGCACAAAACACATTGCAGTATGTTTACGATATTGTAGGATAATGAAAAAATGTCTGTATGTTTAAACCCAGTCAAAATATCAATATTATCCTATCTATTTCATTCCATTTACTTAGATAGTGGAGTTTTTATAAACATTGAATGCCTGCTTAAATAATAATGTGTGAAAACGTGGATGAGTCATAATATTAATAATGTGTGAAAACGT
>JAPMOR010029962.1:0-36903 GCA_026543865.1 Argiope aurantia
GTTAGAGCTGTTGAATTATGAATCGGACGACAGAAAATAAAATAAATTCGGAATGCATTGATTTATTAGCGGGTTTAAAAAGAATGAAAAATAGAATTTAAAAAATAATATGTAAAAATTAAAACAACACTTGTTTCAACTCGAATACATTCGAGCATTTAATCTTCGTAAGTTAAATAAAAATACACTACCAATATCTTGAACTAGAATTTCGAAAACTGTGCTTTTTCTAAAAGTAATTGCAAAAAGTAGATTGTTTTATAATTCTGCGGAAATCATTTTATGAATATTTTTAAAATATTTACCATCCAATAAAAGAAGTTCATGATTGAGTGTTCAGCATTAAGTTATTAATTATCTAAATAATAGATGCTAATTAATTTCCTTATTTTACTGAATAGGAAGAAATGGTACGAATTTCTTGGATTTCTATTTCATTTACTTGCAAACGATAACTGTTTGTAAAGAGTAAAAATTAATTAAGCATTCACACAATCAATTTGTCCATCAATATAATTTTATATCGTCTTAAAAAAACACGTTTTTTTTTCAAAAAAAAAAGCAAAATTTATATTAAATTAAAATTGTCTGATATGAAAATAAATTTAATATTTAATTAACTGCGATATTATATTGGCTGTTGAAACTAGTGCTTCTTGAAAAGTAGATATATAAATAAAAAAAATTTAATATACACTGGTGTGCAAAACTTAAGCACCAAGTATGTTTTTTGTCATAACTTCACGAGAAATCATCTGAGAGACATGAAATTCAGAAATGAGATACAGGATATGTGGTCTTTATTTATAAATTCAAATTTATAGATTTTTATCAAAATTTAAGCGAAATTCACTCACAGGAACTTTATCCATCTGAGAGAAAGAGAAGCAATAATCTCAAAACGTAAGGAGCTAGATGGATAAAATGTGGTGCAGTCGTCAATAACCAAAAAAAAAACCCCTCTGCCTACAACTTCTTTATTTATCACATCGCCATAAATTTTGTGTCGACGGAAATGATTCGAGGAAATAAATTTATTGAAATACACAAACTGATTAACGGAATTAATTAAGTACTACCTTGAATTTTTTTCCAAAATAGCTTTTTTTTTTTTTTTTTTTTTTTTTTTTTTTTTTACTGAATTGGTTTGTAGTAAGGAAATTAACCTCTGAATACAATTTTATCGAATTCTAATAATAATTTTAAGAAGTAATAGAGTTTTGAAAAATGATGTTAACTGAGTCTTATAACTTTCGATATCTCGGAAACTGTTATATATTTCTCAAAACATTTTTCATATTTCATATTTCATTTTCATGGTCCTGGAGTTGTCGTCTGGGGAGGCATTATGATGAACGGGCGGACTGAGCTCCACGTTTTCGACAGAGGTTCTGTAACTGGAGATCGCTATTGTCAGGAGTTGATCCTTCCCCATGTGCATCTGCTCCGAGGTGCCATTGGATCAGACTTCGTTTTTATGGATGACAATGCACGGCCACACAGGACTCATGCTGTTGAGGAGCTTCTGGAAAGTGAAGATATCACTCGAATGGATTGGCCGGCGTGCTCTCCTGATTTAAATCCGATAGAACATGTGTGGGATCCTTTGGGGAGACGCCTTGCGGCACGATTACATCCTCCTGGGAACACCCGACAACTTAAACAGATGCTGATTGAGGAATGGGCACTCTTACCTCAGGAACTGTTGGAAAATCTGGTGCTGAGTATGGGGAGACGGTGCGAAGCAACCATTGCAGTAAGGGGAGGGCATATCCCATACTAAGGAACATCTGCTTGCTGTTCTTCCTCTTGGACAGACAATCATGTGTAACGATACTATGAATTCAATAAAGCCTTTTTTGTTTGATTCCATACTGTATGCATTGTATTCATTTCTGCGCAACTATGCTTTCGTCATTTTTTCAGAACGAAATGCTGTATCTCATTTCTGAATTTCATGTCTCTCAGATGATTTCTCGTGAAGTTATGGCAAAAAACATACCTGTTGCTTAAGTTTTGCACACCAGTGCATAAATTCTCAAAAAGTGGATGCTGCAAATTGACTGTGGGAATTTTAGAATTTTTATATATAGTTGGAAATTATTTGAGGTACAACACAATTTTTTTGGAATCCGGCTTACATGTCAGCTTTAATCCCATGCAAAAATTTAAAAATATTACTTCACTTTTTCTCTGCATTCAACTAAAAACTATACATAAAAATATCAAATTTGTGTTACTTATGCATTTATTTCGAGACTTTATGAAATATGAAAAATGTTTTGAGAAATATATAACAGTTTCCGAGATATCGAAAGTTATAAGACTCAGTTAACATCATTTTTCAAAACTCTATTACTTCTTAAAATTATTATTAGAATTCGATAAAATTGTATTCAGAAGTTAATTTCCTTACTACAAACCAATTCAGTAAAAAAAAAAAAAAAAAAAAAAAAAAAAAAGCTATTTTGGAAAAAAATTCAAGGTAGTACTTAATTAATTCCGTTAATCAGTTTGTGTATTTCAATAAATTTATTTCCTCGAATCATTTCCATCGACACAAAATTTATAGCGATGTGATAAATAAAGAAGTTGTAGGCAGAGGGGTTTTTTTTTTTGGTTGTTGACGACTGCACCAAATTTTATCCATCTAGCTCTTTACGTTTTGAGATTATTGCTTCTCTTTCTCTCAGATGGATAAAGTTCATGTGAGTGGATTTCGCTTAAATTTTGATAAAAATCTATAAATTTGAATTTATAAATAAAGACCACATACCACATATCACTTGGCAAGATTGTGGTGGCTTTATATATGTATGCATACGTGTGTGTAAACAAATATCTCCTATCTCCATTAATTATATTTCTGTTACATACTGAACTGAATTCGAAGCATTCCATTAATTTAGGTTAATAAAACATATGTTTAATAATCATAAGAAAATAAAAATTAAATTAAAAATGAATTAGAAATAGATTTAAATAAGGTTATGGCAGCTCAGATAAAAATGGCGAACTAAATTAATTAAACTTTTTAATCACTTCCAATGGTGTATCGACGCCGAGCTAAGTTTACGATTCGAGAACGGAACATTGTTGTTTGAAGTTTAAAGTGTTTTAGAGTTATTATATTCACAGATATAATTCTAACCAGTGGGAGTGGTCTTCCAAAAGCTTTCTCACATATTCTCTAATAGACTTGTCAAGTTGTAGAAAGCCTTCCATGGCACTTACGTGCAATAGTCATGAAATATTACCTTTTGGCGTGAATGTAGCATTTTTACTGAATCTATCGAGTCTCACTTGGCGAGTTATTTGGTGATTAATCCCTGGAATAAGGTTAATACTATCAGAAAATCGAATTTATGTTTTAAGCGCGTTTTTCCCAACAGATTGAAATAAAATTTGGCACAAAACTACACTTGTAGTCACAAAATATATATGATCTCTTTTTAATCGACAGAACACGTTTCTGAGTATACAGATATACAGACCGACAGACAGTCAACCCCTTCTAGGATTTGGTTCAAAATTTGAGTGGTGTCTGCACTATAAATGTTATGTCTTATTCGAAGCTTCTGAATAGATATTGCTCAAAATTTGATAGAAATCAGCAAATTTGATGTAACGACCGTGTACCAAATTTCATCTATCTAGCTCAAAGAGTTTTTGAGTTATCTTTGTCACAGACAGACAGACGGGCATTTTCCAAAAACGTGTTTTTCAAACTCAGAAAGGTTTAAAATGTGGAGATTTGGCAAAATCTCGAATTTAATTTTTTTTTAATTACAATACTTTCTCTTTATATACTTTATATACAAGAAAATAATAAAAAAGGATAAATTCATTGGGCATTTAGATATTCAGCATGGTTTATTTGATTTTGTTTATTCAACATAGTATTTTGAAACTGCACATTTGAGAATCTTGTAATTTTGAAACAGTAATTAGATGACTCAGACGCAACTCTTGATACTTTATTTTCAATGTTACATTATCTTGAAGTGGATTCGGTGTAATTTAGATTACCATTCCATTTTTATTATTATTATTATTTATTTATTTTGCGGCAACAAATGCGTTGCTTTGGAACTGATCTTGTAAACTTGAATCAGCAACCTTTTTTCTTAACATCCACAGTTACACAATCGGAGATACATTTCAACGTAATAAATTTGGACTCATCGGAACCTTTATATGGTTGATCTTAGAAGGAATTGGGGCCACGGTGGCCTGGTGATAAGATCTCGGCTCGTGAGCCGTAGGATTTCAGATTCGAGACCCGATTCCACTGAAGAACCGTCGTGTAAGGGGACCTGCTGCACGCTAAATCCGTCAGGGTCAAACGCTCTCCTGTTAGTGTGATGTGGAAAGGGGATGCCAGCTCAGGTGTCGTCCTCGTCATCTAACAGCGGCTCAAAATTACGAGGTCCATCCCAAAATAGCCCTAGTGTTGTTTAACAACGGGACGCTAATATAACTAAACTAACCTAAACTTAGAAGGAATTGAGTCTTGAATTCAAAATTATCATATCTCGATGTTAAAAGTCAATAATTAAACAACTGCGAATGAATTTTAAGGAAAAAATAGGGTTTTTCTAAGGGTTTTTTTTTTCTAAGAAGGAATCGATTCCGTATAATATCAGCCAAAGGAGAGAATGCATTGCAAGTCTATTTTAATAAACAATCTTTAATAAAACTTCCGTTTCCTATTGTCTCGTAAAAATGATGCAAATATTCTTCTGTAGGAGAAAAGTAAATACTCCTTTTTACCTTCTGATTCACAAAGTATGCAAAGAAAAAATACTGTAATTGTGAAAAAAAAATCTAGATTTTGATAAATCTCCACGTTTTAGACTTACTTAATTCCGAGAAATACATTTTTGGAATGATGCCTGTCTCTTTGGGAGTATGATATCCCTGAAATGCTTTAAGCTGTATGGATGAAGTTTGGATGATTTTATGCAAAATTTGTAGATTTCTATCAAAATTTAAATGAAATCAGTCATCGAGGTCTGTCTGTCCAGCTGTCCGTATACAAGTTAACACGATAAGTACAAAAAGAAAAATAAATATAAAATTTTGGCTCATGATTTTAGCATGATAAGTATGGATTCTTATAAACTGTGAATCATATCTATCAGAGAGTTGATCGTTTTGTCAGTCTGTACTTTCGCATGTATGTAAACGCAAATATTTTAAATAAACAAAATTTGTTATGTGATCCTGTGACGACAATTGTAGTCAAATTTGAATTTCAAATTTTGGTTTCAATTGAGAGGAAAAAAAAAAAAGCCTCCAAAATACATGCTTGATTTTTTAACGATTAATCGCCAGAAAAAACAAAGTGAAAGGTCTATCGCTAGATTCATAGCAAATGTCCGATATTTAATAACTATTATTCGTCAAACTTGCACCAATTTTCTTTACTATACTATGAAGTGCATAACTCTTATGTGTAAAAACAAAGATCTGAGATGGCCTTGTCCAAAGTTTACAATTTTATGTGAGGAAAGAGAGCATATTTTATTAGAGAATATGTAAGAAGGTTTTTGTGAAACCACTGGCACTGGTTCTAATAATTAATGGAATTTTTTAATTTTTCATAAAAATCCGCTTCTTAGTTCAGAAATTTCCTTTGTCCATTTTTTTTAATAATTATAATCTTTAAAAAAGAACTTAGAACTAGAAATGTTTAAGAGATCATGAAACTCAATTTCAGAACTCTTGGAAGATGAAAAATAAATAAATAAATAAATAAAATATTTTGGCTTGATTTTTTTTCCATTAAAATTGTATTAAAAGCAGCAATCAGAAATTTCATTCGGAATTTGTAAAGTTTATAGAAAGCATTTGACTGTACCTTTTCTCTCCCCCCCATCCACATACAAATAATTACTCAAATTTTTATTTCACTAGTGGTAATGGAGTTTCGTCCCATTTTGATAGCAAATCACCTCAAACCAATGATGCAGGATTGGGGTGGGAGTGGGGTCTACAGAAGAATGCCGATACTCTGATCTCCCGCTTCTAGCTGTAACTTAAAAGTTAGTGGAGCTTTAAAAATGTAAACCCAAATTTAAAAAAAAACAAACAAAAACATAGATTTTAAATATATGCCCTAGCAAATTTTAGAAAATATTTTTGCTATTTTTTGATTATATTAAACTTTAGAAAAAGAAGAAAAATAATATTAATTTACAGCCCAAGTGAAATATTAGTCGACAGTTTTTCGTTTCAGCACTGCCATTTAATCGGTAAATGGAGAGGGAGGGGGGAGTCTCATCAAAGAGAGCATCCAATTAAAAAAACGTCATTGCAGGGGCGTCTCCTATTTCGCTTACACTTATGATCATAAGCAAGAAATATTGCTCGGCTACGTTTGAACTTCTACCAGTCATATCGAAAGATTTTCGTTGCCAGTTTTTGGAAATATTCCCTCATTTTTACAAGTTTGAGATTCTTTAAAATGTTATTATTTCTGATGTACTAGGGAATTCGATTGATTTATTTCTCTCGTTTTCTTGTACCCTGCCGACTACAAACAGGAAAAGCCTAGATGATTAGTGCCCCGAGAGAGTAATTGTTTTGAAGAGCAGTAATTTATTTCCTAACAAAATTTGGAGTTTTTAACAAACAGGAATAGCGATATACCACCATGCTAATGACGGGACGTACCTCCAACAGGATGGGTTTAGTTGCGTTCCTCTGTTATAACTGCAATAACTATCATTTAGCTTGCCCCGAAAATTTAAATAAATCAAAATAAAGCTACTCCCACAGGATGGGAGCAGCAATCAATTAAATGACATGTTTTAAAATTATTTATACACACACACACACACACACATATATATATATATAACTAATTTTAATAAAAATTTCAGAAAAATTAGAAGTATACATATTTACACTTCAAAGTATATTTATACTAAACTTGATAGTGTGAGATCAAATAACAGTCTTATAGAATGCCAACTCACACTTGTCTTTATTATTAGTAGAGATATTAACATTCATATTAAAACTATATTAAATAATCAGTCAAGTGTTATAAAATCACAACATTTTAAAGGAAAAGAAAATGATTGATTTTTTAAAATGTATAGAGATATATTACAGGTCATGCATTAAATTGAATATTAGGTAATTTCTGGGTTTCCAAGTGATAAAATAATGGAAATAATAAATAAGTATATAAAACAAGCATTGAATCAACTGAAAGATTTTTATCTCTTCACTTGGCATTTTTCCAGATGAATACAGTGGAATCTTGCTAAACGAGGATAATTCGTTTCCGGATCTTGTTCGTAATGCGAAACAATTTTTTTTCAATAGAAATCAATGTAAAATAGGAAATTACGAAAAAAGAAAAAAATATATATTACTGTAATTTATTACTTATAATGCATGTTTTTTTGACAAGAAAAAATTTGCAGTGCGGTAGTCACTGCCATATTTGGGTGATGCTTCTCAACGTATGATGCAATAATTTCCAATGCTTTCAGTTCGCTCTGATTTAATCGAAATATTGTTATTTTGCAGACGCTATTACATCCTCCTCTCCTGATCAAATCTCATCTGGAACTTTTTCTTACGACATAGAATGCAACTCCATAAGCTCTTCAATAGTTTTGGCTATATTTTTTTTACCAGCTCATCGATGTCGATATTATCCATCTCTTTCATAACCATGGCCAGACATAAGACTTCGATTATGACTCCACAGGCATTTGACCAACCTTCTTGGAGTAACGTTTGATACCGCTATCCGGCCAATATTTCGTTTATGCAACTTCCAATATGTGAGAATAAGGTTTTCATTCTCCACCGTTCTGCAAAACATCGCTCGTTAAGGAAGACCTTTTTTCCCCCTCATTTTAGATTGCTTGTTATACGTATTGCTCGTTATGAAAGGTGCATTTTACACGCGTTTTGATTGTATCCAATACTGTTTTTTATATTAAGAATTTATTATGTTTAAAATAGATATTTTTAAAGTGAATCAGTAAATTTGTCGGTTCATAACTATAAAAAGATAAATAATGTTTATAAGCAAATCATAAATCATTTTTTAAAAAAAATCTTATTTTTTTCTACATTAAGCATGCAATTTGAAAGTAGGATATGAGAATTCATTCTGATATTTACATAAAATGTAGAAATTAACAAAAAATTAAGATAAAAGGATTTTATTATAAAGATTTTCAGTGCATTATTATAATGACATTTATTTTAAAATCGTGTTTATTTTGAGGAATTTAGAAGTGTCAAGAAATTATTTGATTCATCAATATTTACAAATTAAATTAGTTAAGATTAGCCAATAGATTTTCTAACATTTACAAAATAAATATTTTCAATTGATGTACCTTTTAGTAGTAAATATTTCATTTTCTAATTTTAATGATTTCAATTTTTTTATAGTAAAAATAAGAATGCAAATTTTTTTTTCAACTAAAACAAATTGCTACTGGAAACTGTTTAAAAATCATATTAAAACAAATCATAAGTTATAATAAGCAATTAAAATAAAAAATTAACAATTGATAATAAAACTTTATTATTCAAATATAACACAAAAGATCTATTTAATGATATAAATTAGTTAGTATGACTTAACTAGTGAGATGATTAATATATTTCGAAAAAGTGACAATTTTATAATTTGTGACATTATATTTTTGTTTTTAAAATATACAGTTGTCTTTGATGATCAGTCAATACATTTTTTAAAATTTCAGTTTTAGCTGCAGAAATATCCTTAAAATATTTATAGAGTTCAGTCAGTCTTTTATTTTTTCGATTAAGCTTTCGAATAACCTCACGCATTCTCTGTATTTTTAACTTATATTTGTCACCTACTACAGGAGGATTGTTATACAAGTTTGCCAAAAACGTCAGAACTTTCCGTCGATCGAAGAAGCTGTCTAGAAATCTCTTGACTGCTACTCGCCTTTGAGTGTCAATCAAATATCTGCGAATATCTCGCTTTTGAGATCTATAAAGAGAGTAATCTTTTGACTGGGAATCATCAGTTTTAAAAACAGACGGCACAGCACTGTCTTTCAGTTTCCTTGAGCTCCTGGAATTACTAAGAAAATCTCTTTTTTTGAAATGCAAGGAGCAAATCTGGATTAGTTGGTAGTTTCTACGTCCACTGAACTTGCAAATTTTTATCCATTTTTTCCGATTAACAGAATCTTTTGGAAGTCGATGAAAAGATAACTTCTTATTTTTGGATACACTTCCGCAGTTTTCAATAGCACATTTAGTCATTTTTGAAAAAAAAAGAAGCATCAATTTTTACATGGTAATTATCTACACAAAACCAAAATTTAAAAACTGGAAAAATATAAAAGTACAAATAATGACTTTAAAGTGTATTCAAATTGTGTCTGACGCGGTGCACTGTAAACAAAAGAAGACTTCATAGTTAAAGTTATGGATTCTGGTATGAAAAATCAAATATCACTATCAGATGAAGGCGTTTTATTTCTTTAAAATAATATGCACATAAATTTACCTGCTGTATATATATTTAAAAAGATTTAAACGAAGTTATAATAATAACTTTAAGAATTTTCGCAACAATTTTGAGTTCTATCTAAAAAAAGAAATATTTCTTTAAATTCCGTTTCGAAAGAAAAAGCTCAACGAATTTCAACAATAATTGTGTTTTTTGATAAAAATTCTTGTATTTAAATTTTTATTAATTTTGATAAAAATATTTGTTTCATATTTTATAAATTCGATTATTGTTTTTATTATTTTTATTTATCTGCTCTGCGGGGTTGATTAACACCGGTGGGTAGGAGGAGTGGAGTATACTTTGGGGCTGTTTACAGCCAATCGTTGTCAAAGAACTTTACGGGACAAAAAAAGTAAATTCAATATTTGTAAGTGTTTATGATTTTTAAGACATTAATTTTTCAATTCTTTTATGCCATTAGTTTTTAATCATTATGAATCTTGTTTACGTTAAAGAATTGTCTTCTGTCATCAAGCATGTAGGCCTAGTCTTACGTAGACGTAAAATGTGGAAGTTCTCGAGTATCGGGGAGTTAACATAGCGGGCGTGGCGAGGAAGTGAAATCTTCCTTGTTAAATTAACTTTTAGTAACACCCTAATTGTTCACAATTGAAATATAGTTTGCATAATACCATATCATTTATTAATCGGAGCATTGCACTGCTTAGAAGTACACATTCTTTTAACCATCGTCATTTGAAAACCGTTCACATGCTGTAATTCCGGCTTTTATTTTTAACAGTATTATAATATATTTTTGGTATTGATACTAAACTTTTCTTTTTATAATTTTTGGAATGCAAAATTGCTGATTCCTTCAGATGAGCATCTTAAGTTATTTCGCCAATTTAAATATTCCTAGGTTTCATATTGCATTATTGTTAATACAGAAATATATGGAAAAGAATAATGTTGATTTTTTTTTGTCTGTTTTAAAATTTCAGATCTAGAAATATTCTAGGAAGTTTTTTTTCTAATTGAATTCAGTTGACATTCATACATAATCAGTGTTACCTTATCTGATTTTTTGTCAATCGCTTATTTTTACTTGTTCAATAACTCATTTCTATTCATTTAAGTCTAAGAAAACGTTGGTACTTCCTATCAGAGTTTAGAAAAGTATGTATTCTTTTGAGAAGAGAAGCTCTAAAATTTTTGAGATAAGACAGTCTATTCTTATTTTTTTTTTAAAAATTTGCTTTTCCAATTACAAATGCTAAATTTTGCATTTATGTGGACATCATTTAACAATCCCGTTGATATTTTAATTACATAATCTATATCAATAATGTTTTTACATTATTTTTTACAATAAATAATTTTGTTGTGGTCAAATATTTTAGATTGCAGAAAAATGATTCACTTTATTAAAATATAATAAAGCTGGTGAAATATAAATTTTTCACTATTTTCATTCACATTTTGTAATAAAATCTAACATTTATTAGCATTATTATTTTTTTTTATTTTAATGTTACATTTGTATTATATTTTAATCATGGAATAATTTTTGTGTTTGAAATTTCTCCTTTATAATGGTACTTATAAAAATTTATAAATGTGAATTAATAATCATAACTATTGTGGTTAAGGATTTCAGAAAATTTTTTTATGTTTAACTATTTTTATGTTATGTTTTTGTAATCTTGTAATCATTTTATACCCATTGATAGTTATGTATTAAGAAAAACCTTATATAATCTATGTGTTTAACTTATCTAGATAGAAGTTAAAATAAATTGTGGAATCAAGGAAGAGAGGTTCCTCATTTTAACTCAATATATAAATATTGTTTAACCTTCCAATCAATTCCATTTTTGCAAAATGTATTTAAACTCAAAAACTGTTTTTAAATTGCACAATTTGATATATAATAGAATACCTGAAATTTTAAGAATGTATCTCCCATTGTATTTTACAAAAATATATTAATCTGTTGTTTTCATGAAAAACAGAAAAAACTTTTAGAATAAATCATCCGAGTTATGATCTTGATTAAATTATTTTATAAAAATATTTTACATGTTATCTTAAAAAATATTTTATCAATCAATATATTATTAAATAAATAAATTAACTCTTTCAGTACTTTTAAAACCAGTCATTGGTGGTGCAGCTGGTAATATATTTGTTGGGAATCTTTATAGAATTCTTTTGAAATGTTTATGAATGTTACATGAAAATTGATTTTAGATTTCAATATTCTTAATCACATACCTATTTCATTTCCCTGTTCATAATTCTTTTTTTTTAAATCAAAATCATTTGATTTTCATGATGAGTAATGGTAGTGAGTTCTGCTTGTATGAAATAAATTTTTAATACAATAACAATTAATAATTGAGATAATAATTATTTTGATTCTATTCACTGTAACTTAACTAAAGAATAGCAATTTGTATATTAAATTTGAATTATATTATTGCTTTTGGAATAATTTATGAATTGGAAAATATTAATTGCCTTTCTCCCAAGGATTTTTTTTTTTTAATGAATGAAGAAAACTTATTTCTATCCTGTAAATAAAACAAATGCATATAAATCAATTTAAAAAATCTGATCCATATTAATAACATTATTATTGCTTTTGTATAATTTATTGGAATAATTCATATTTCCAATATAATAGTTATGAGTTTCATACCATTATTGTAGCATAAACAATGGCATTTTTGTTATTTTTTAACTGAGGGAATAAAATATGCACATGGAATCTTATTATAATTTTAAAATTGGAAAAGTTTTATAAATAAAATTTCAAATAGAAAAATTGTTATAAATTAACTTATGAATATAAATGTTTTTTTTTTATAAATATTTTAGTTGTTTATTCAATATTTGATTTGTAGACTTAATTGCTGTCCCTAATGATGGAAATTCATAATTTTGGTGTTGATCCAATTACATGCCATGCATGGAATAATGATAGAACACGTAAGTGGAAATTTCATTTTTTTTTTAAATATGTTTTAGGAATTTTTTTTTTGTGTTATGAATGTTTTTTGCTGACACATATTTGTAAAGGATATTTGTATGTCTATCTCAACACATTTGATTTTTCTTTTTTGTTATTAATCTTTTTTAATCAAATTTCGATTAAATAATAACTGATTTTAGTGTTTGATATAAATGATTGAATGTTTTTGAAAATATACAAATGTCAATTAATGTTTGAATCAAGTAAAAAAATAACCTTTTAAAGAAATATGTAGTCTTTATTGGTTTAAAAATAAATAATATGCAGTAAAAGGACACATTTTTTAAAAATAATTTATAAGCCTGAATTTGATTACTGTTGCTTTTTTTTATGTCATCAAGTTTAAAGTTGTAAAATTCATCCTGGCATTTAAATTGCCATCAATGTTACAAATGTGCTTTTTTTTTTTTTTTTTTTTTGTCATAAAACATTTTTAAATGATTGTTAGAGTTCAGTTATATATACAAAAAATATTTTGATTTTTTTTTTATAATCTTTTTTTATAGTCAAGAACTTATTTTTCATGAGTTCATTTTCTTGCAGAAATAATTTCAGAATACACATGTTATAGGTTAATTAAGAAAGTAAATGTAAATTTTTTAGATATTTGATACTGTTATGAGAGTCTTATGCAATTTATTAGTTAATTCATTTTCTTTCATTCCCAAGATCGTTCGAAATCAAGTACCTTAAAATTCTGATTACCCGAGTTCTTTTTCAAAGATAGGATATTCCTTATCTCTTCAAAAACTGTAATAGCAGCTGTTTTCTTAAGAGATTGGCATATATAAAAGAGAACTTTACTTGTTTGATGGTTACTAAGCAGACATGCTCAAATATCTTTCAAGTGTTCTCAGAAAACCTATCAGTTCCCAAAATCTATCCCGGCAAGCATCTCTAATAAACAAAGCACCCGTCACAGGCTCTCAATCAACTGCATTTAGTAGGAGGAGGTGGGATTTGCAATGTTATTCAGGCATTGTAGGCACCCACCATAGTTTTGTTGTCCTCCCTCCACTTAAATTTTTCTTTCAAAGGTAAGAAATTCCTCACTCCCTCAATAACAACTTGTTTTCTTAAGGAATTTTTATAGAAAAGAGGTTTTTACATAATTAATAGCTTTATAGCACAACTAAGTGGATGTTATAGCTATTAAATGTATGTTAGGATTTCCTATGGTGCTCTTAGAAAACCACTGTTACTCAAATCCATCCAGGCAAATGTTTCTAATGAATAAAACATATGCTGTAGGTATTGATGAATCATACTTAATGAAAGGGGAAGGAATTTGACAGTTATTTGGAGGTGATTTGGGCTAGCTGTCTAGCTTTGTTGAACAGGTGTTTGAGACCTGTCTTTGTTGATAGAGTTAAAAGCTGTATTAAAGTATTTCACTAGGCTTATATTTATTTATTGTGTATATATTCAGCTTGACATCAAAATGCCATTAAAAACTTATTTATCTGGCTAATCTATTTGAAATTACATATTGCCTTTTGAAATAATGGAAATAGACATTGATTCCTTATGAAAACTATGCAAATTATTATCAGAATTTTTCTTTTTTACTCTCAATATGGAAACATGTCATATGATTAAATTTTTTACATAATAATGAAAACGATTTTTAATTTAAAATGTTAAAATTCAAGAAAAAAATTGTACAACAATTAAATTAGTATAATTAACTAATACTTTAAATGTTAAAATGGTGTAAAAAAATCAGTTTGGGTCAATAATATAAAGGCTTTCTTGTTCAGACTATGATGGACCATAAATTAAATACAAGGGTAGAGGACAAAATAAATTTATATCCAAAACTTATGTATCAATGGGGGTTACTTTGGTACCACAAGTAATTATCATAAAGAATCGGGCATCTATCATATTGGTTGACCAGGTATTCATCTACTCTTAGACAAATGTTGCTCCACTCATGTAAAGGTGGGTCTTAATGTACTTTTGAAGCTGTGCAATGACTAAACATCTTTCAAATTTGCAATTGTGGCATTCTGGTTGGCCAGCTCATTACCCGAGTTTCTTATATCTGCTATTAGTTTTGAACCATGTGATCTGCTTGTTGAACAAGATCTATTGCAATACTTGTGTCCTTGTCTTTTTTATTGAGAATATAGTTTTTTTTTTAATCTCTGCCCTGAATTGAAGACCTGGATAGGAGGCCAAAGCTTTCAGACTAATGAGGAACTTCAAAGGAATGTTAAGGTTCAGCTCGCATCACTGGCAATAACATTCTTTGAAGAGTTGATCAGAAAACTGGTTCACCGTTATGACAAGTGCTCTGATTTTTACAGAGATTATGTTTAAAATGAACCATGTTTGTATATAACTTTAGTTATTGATTCGTTTTGTTCTCCACTCTTGTCTTTTTTTTTTTTTTATTCCTTAGGGGTCGAATATTTTTTTAAATGTCCATTGTATTTTTAGCAGTTGTCTCAGAAAAAATTAAAACCTCTTTTAATTTTTCAATAATTAAATTCTTATGAAAGTTTCAAAGAATTGTTATGAGTTGCACTACCTCCTTTTTTCCGTGCAGTATGTATCTAATTTGGTTGTCGGTCAAATGATCCTGTAGAGCATTAATTACAGACACACATTCTCTTTTATTATTAATAGATTTAATAGAGGGATGAATCTTGATATTATATTTTTGAAAGTTCTGCATTAAAAATTTTATAAATTCTGTAAAAAATGCAGATAAGAGGAGAGAGATTAAAAATCCTGTTAAAATTTTTCAATATTCAAACAGTCAATGGCTGATTTGATTTTCTTATACTCCCTAGAGGGTAAAGAGTATCTAAATTTGCCCAATGAAAAATCACTATATGAATAGGCAAGTTTTTTTTCTTTCCATTTGATATAGTATTGGTTTGATATCGAGTTTTTCTACAAGACATGACTGATACTGGCCTTTAACATACAGTCTTAGGTTAAAATCTTAATGTTGTGATGCCTGTTATTCAGTTTACCCCAGATGTTATGCTGGGTAGGGATTTTCATTAAATGATTATGACTTTCTAGAAAATATAAATGTTCTTAAAAAAAATCAGATAATTTTATGAAGAACGAGAGGATTTAAATGACAATTTTTGACTGGCTCATGAATATAAATTTTGCTATTAAAATGCTTTTTTTACACCTTTGATTCTAAGAATTGTATAAATTTATAAGAAAAGATTAAAACTTCAATTTATGATAGGATTATGAATACAAATTCTACTATTTTTTACAAAGGTTAATTTATTTTATATTCTGTTAAAAGTTCAGCATTTATAATTAGTGTGATTATCTTAAGTTGGTTTTATTATCTTAAATTGCTTTTCTCTTTACATATATTTTGATAAAAGTCATTTTTAAACTTTATATATTTTATTTCAGAAATAGCTCTTTCACCTAATAGTAATGAAGTTCATATTTATAAAAGGGACAGCGATAGGTGGTCATGTAAGAATGTTCTTTCTCAACATGATCTAAGGGTTACCAGCATTGATTGGGCTCCTAACACAAACCGTATTGTCACTTGCTCAGCGGTAAGATTTTTTCTATTGGTTACATTTTGCTTTTCCAATTAATGCGGTCATTATTGAGCATTTTGCATAATTATTCCTCATTATTAATTATTTCTTCAATGACAATGGCAAATTCTGAATTAAAACCTTTTTGCTGGTCTTTTTTAGTAAGATAGATTTATTTAAAGTAAAACTGTATACCTTTCCTTTTTCATCTACATTTAATTAAATGATAGGATATTATTTTACAATACTGAAAAAAAAAATGTTATAAACACTGTTTTAGTTTATTAAAATTTTCATATATTAGTTCATTTCTAAGAGGCGAGCAACGTAATAATAATGATTTTTAGGTACTTTTTCATTTTGCCAGTGCAAATCTCACCAAGCAGATATTATTCAACATACAATATACACATTAAAAACTGTTAATAATGCTGCAACCAATGGGGATATTCCGTTTAATGTCAGTTGTATCATTTTGGGTGACTATCGTTGGCAAAATGGAAAGGTACTGATTATTATTTTAACTTAAATATTTACTAAAATTTGAAACTTTAACACTTCATGTAGAACAAAATAACTGTTTGAACCAAGTATAACAGTTTCATAATGTATTGAATCAGAAAACTAACTTCACATATAGATATATATTGAAAAATTTAAGTAAAATGACAATTTGTAAAGTATTAATGTTGTCTACTATAGATAGCTATATTTTGGAACTTATTGGAGAACTTTAAAAATTTGTAAATTTAATTGTAAAGAAGCTTCTAGGCACTTACCTTTCTGTGTATTGATTGTAAAAGTCTGTTTTGCCACTTTTTGTATTCCATTTACTTATTTATAAAAGTTATCCTTATTATGTTCAATTTTATTGTTCCAATTTATTTTTATGGTAAATTTTGGAGCTAATGCTGTTACTTATGTTATCTTTGAGAAATAAATTATTTAATCTTTGAATTTTTAGGGAAAATCTAAAGTTTTCAGAACATTGAGTTCATTAGAACGGATTGAAATTTTTTTCAATATAGAAGCTTTATTATTACATAATTCTTTAAGTTTTAGTGGGCATGTTTCTTTGTACATGCAAAAAGATTAGTGAAAATTTTTTCTCTAGTTCTGAAACTATACTGTTGCAAAATTATGTAATAAACAATTAATATTTGTCATTTTCTCGTGTTTTATTATCAAATCTTGCGATAATCATGCCAATATGAATAATTTTGAAATAAAATTTTTATATAGTTTTCACATATTTGATGTTTTTAATATTTTAGATTTTTAAAAATGTTCCTGCTGAATTTTTTCTGTATGAAAACTACTCATCATGTTATAATTATTTATTAGGATCGAAATGCATATGTATGGATGAAGGTTGATGACAAATGGAAGCCTACCTTAGTTTTACTTCGAATAAACAGAGCGGCCACTTGTGTTAGGTGGTCTCCTAATGGTATACAGTGCATGCTTTATTTTGTATTGATTTGTTATATTTATTCTACATATTTATTAATATTGATTCAAAACAAATCTAATTTCTAACTTCTGTCTTTATTGCACAGAAACTAAATTTGCTGTAGGATGTGGTGCCCGTTTGATATCAGTGTGCTTTTTTGAAGAAGAGAATGATTGGTGGTTGAGCAAACACATCAAAAAACCTATTCGGTCAACTGTAACTAGGTTTGGGAAAAATTTTTACATTTGTCTTATCCTTCTTTGAATTGATGCATATTTACTTTCTTTAGCAACTTATTTTTACTATTTTTTTATCTTTTTATGTAGATTATTTATATATAATATTATCATGCAACAGTGACTGATCAACATAACTAATATATTTCAAATTTGTGTTAGTAATCCAAAGCATCAGGATAGTCATTCATTTACAATTTTTTGGATTTTGTTTTACTTTTAAAGCTTTTGTAAATAGATGGGAATCAGAAAAACCATCAAAATAAATTATGAAATTAAATTATTGATAATTTTTTATTTTTATTTAATACTGGAAGATGAAGATAATCTTAATAAATTTTTGACAATATGACCAATTCATTTATTGCTATGCCCACAATGGACATATATGCTTGCTATTCACTTTCTGGTGAGCATTATATTCACTGAATTGGTTATCGGTAATGTAAAATTAGATACTTGAAATAAAAGCATTTTTTTCTGCTTTACTTAAGGATTTTAAAAAATCAAACATTTAAGGGGAAATTAGAGCTATGGTATCATTCAAAATATTAGTTATGCGACTAAATTCAAGATAGCAATTTTTCTGTACTTAATTCTCAAGTATAAACTCAGGTTAAAAATAAAAAAAAGCATCTTAAAGAGAGCTATAATAGAATTTTTCTTTTCATAGATATGTGAACCTGAATTGACTTGAATTTTATATAAGAAACGTTTGTATTAGAATCCTACACAATAGTCATTGTTATTCAATATTTTCTAACTTTAATTATTTTTATGTATTCTTTGGCTACTATTTCTTTAAAATCTTTTAAGACTTCAATACTTTAATATAAATTAAAGCATATAAATATAATAAATCAAATTTGGGCAAAGAATGCATTTTCTTAAAAAAATGGAATTCATTGTTTTTGCAATAAATTCTATTCTTGATATTGATTCATTTTCTTTTATCTATGAATTGATTCATTTTCTTTTATATATTAGTTCTACAATATTTTCAATGTCTCAGTATTCTTATATAAATATATTCATATTGTTCAATTTATTATAGTTTACTTTCCAGTATTATGTTACCCATAGTTCATTATTTTATGAAGTTTGACTTTTTTTTTTCCTCCTCCTCAAACCTGTGTCATGTCTAAATTTGTTTTTAATAAATTACTCTTTAGTGATAATTTTGCAAACTTTGTGCAATGCCTAAGATTAACGATGCATATTTTCCCTACCTATTAGTTTTTAAATATTTTTTTATTTTCTTGTATTCACTTTATGAATTGAGATTTATCCTTTTAGCATTGACTGGCATCCAAATAATGTTTTACTCGCCTGTGGTTCCACAGATTTCAAAACGAGGTAAAATGTTATTTCTGTTAAAATGCTAAGGAATTTCATTAAAGAATTTTAATTTAAGGAATTTTCTTGAAGTAATTCTCATTTTAAATTTCTTTTTCAGAATTTTCTCTGCATATATCAAAGAAATAGATACTAAACCAGAACCTACTGTATGGGGATTTAAAATGCCACTTGGGAACTTAATGGCAGAATTTCCTAATAGTAAGTATCTACTTATTAATATATTTTTGAGTTTTTAAAATTCAATTGTAACTATTGATACTTTTCCTGTTAGTAAACAGAGCGTTTTTGTAATCTTGCATTTTAAATTTCTTCATGGTTATGTCAGTTCTTTACTGAAAAAATACAATCCTCAAAAATAGAATGTTCATTTTAATATATAGTGGAACCTCACTTGACGAGCATAATATGTTCCCAAAATCTACTTGTAATCTGAAGCCATTTTTTACATAAAAATCCTTGTGAAACAGGACAGTATGTTCCATTCAAGAAATAATAATAATAATGTATGTTTTTTACAAGCAAACTGCTTAAAGACATTTGTTTTCGGCTATGGTTCAAAAATCGGGCATAGCATTATAGTTAAATAAATTTGTAATGCACATAGCTATTGTTTAATGAAGTGATACAGTTAAATAATTAATCATGTACCCATGCTTTCAACATCACCTATATTTCTCTGGAAGCTTGTTCATTTGCATTGATTATTTCTTCCTCTCCAGACCAAATCTACTTAGCTGTCTACTGTGACACAGAATGCAGCTTTTTAAGTTTTTCAGTAGTTTTGGCTATGTTCTCTCACCAGTTGATCTATGTTGTTACTATCCAGATCTATCTCCATAAGCACTTGTTCAAACCCTTCAGAATTTGCATTTGCTGATGCTATATGGCCAAAACTTCTTCCATGTAGATGCAATTCAAATAAGCATTCAGCACAGACTGATGCAAGTAAAAAAAAATTACTTGATAACCAGTTCACTTTTTTACATTTTGTTTGCTCATTATGCGAGATATAGATGTATATCTCGTTGACTGGTTGATAGAATAACTTAGCTTTGTCACATTATGCGTATAATAGGCTTATACTCCTATCGAAAGCAATACGAGATATATTAATTAGTAATACTTAATATGGCAGCATTATTTCTTCTAATTTATATGCAGTATGTGAATCATAGCTTTTTTTCTGATATAGCATAAAATAGCATACGGGAACTTGCACAACAATGTCTACTCAATAAATGTAAGTTCTTCCTGTAGCCTGTATAATCATGATTTCCTTCTCAAACAGACTTTAAAAGTTAATCTACTTGTTCTCATGAAATTTCTCTGAGGTTTTATTTTATTAATCCATATAACAAAATTTCAAAAGAAATAAATACCTCATCTTGTATAATTATTCTTAATTACTAAAATTAATTAATTTTGGAATTTTTTATTTGGTGCACTCGCATTTAATTCATGTAATCTTGCATAACATGTTTTCCAAAAGAGGAAATTTGTGTTTCTATTGATAGTCATTAGTTTTTTTTTTTCTGTGTTCATGAACTTTTAAAACAAATATAGTTCATCATATTTTGAATTAGTTGAAAGGCTATCTCAGTATTTTGTTTTGCAGCGTTTTCTTTCCCTGTCTTATTTTGTTTTTATCTTACTTTTTCTTAATGTTTTGACTTTTCATTTTTTTAATCCCTCCTTTTTAAACTGTAAGCTTGAATTTTGATGTGCAGTGTTGACATAAATTGGATGATTATGTTTTCACACAATTAGTTCATTTAATTTTAAATGATAGATTTTATTTGTTTGAATTTTATTGCTTGAAAACGTTTTCTCATATGATATATAAGGGCAAGAAACATATTGATCCTGATCCTGATAATTTTATAAAAAAGTCTAATCTATCCAATTTTAAAGGGAAGAGTAAGTATTGTTAAAACAGTATTTTACATACAAGTATTTTTTGAATTTTAATAATATTAGACAAAAAGGATTAATATCGATTGGTGACCATCTAAATGTGAAACTAGTAAGGTGATTGAAATTTCTAATTGTGAGATTGCATTATTATTATGGTAAACAGACAGGTAAGATAAATGTTGACAATTGTTAGAGAATAGTTTTAAGAAATGGAGATGGGTATAGGCTGAAATGCAACTTTTCAGTATAATCCTCTAAAACTTTCTTTTTTTGTGAATTGCTTACATATAATTTGCTTATAAATTTTTATGTGTGTTCATACCTGTCTTATTTCCTTACCCTGAAATGAAAAGAAATATGTTGTGTTTTATAAGTTGTTCTATTGAGGATTATTCAGAAAGTAATTCTCATATATTCAACAGATCCCATGCCAAGTAATGCTAAGTTCAAAGGATTTAGGCTGTTGCTTATGATATTGATACTTCTTACATTTGATTTATAGCAACTAAAAATGTCTACTCTTATTTGCACTAGCTGTGAAGAGAGCTATGGCATTTAATTTTTTAATGTGTTTAAATATGTTTGAAAATCAACTATGTTAATTTTAAATTAAATATGTTATGAAAATTAACTACACTGAATTTTCCAAAGCAAATAATGGATGCTGTTGATTTTTCAAAAATTGTTAAAATGTCAAGTGATGAATTCTCTCTGAATATCTGTTGATTAGTGGTGGTTGTCCCTGATCATATAGATCGAGTATATTGTAAATGTAAAAGTAAGTAAAAGAAACTTATTTAAAAAAACTTAATGCCTGAACACTCTTATAATATACTTATTATTCTCCAAAATGGCTGATTTCTATGACACAGAAATTGTGTTTTTTATAAATTTAGCATTGTTAGGAAATTGTGTTTGTTGTGCTTAATTCCAGTGTTAAATTTATTTAAAAATAACTCATTGCTTGTTCTATCTGTTTCATATAGTTTCATTTGCTTTCTTTGTATGACTTTGAGAAAACTTACTGTCTAAATAAATTTTATATTATCTTATATATTTGTAAATTAACTATATGTATTTAAAAATTCAGACGGTTGGGTACATTGTGTCAGTTTCTCTTCTGATGGATCCAAGCTGGCTTGGGTTAGTCATGACAGTACTGTTTCAGTGTGTGATGCAGAGCAAAATATGACGTAAGTATTTCCTTTTTTTTTTTTTTTTTTTTTAATCCTCTTTTATAAGCAAATGCATGTACACTGTTTAATATTTGATTCTTTAATTTTTCATTTTCAAGGTTAGTAACAGTAAAAACCCAGTTCCTTCCTTTCCTTACCTGTGCCTGGATATCAAATACTAGTTTAATTGCTGCAGTAAGTAAATCTGCCCAACTTTATTAAATATGTTTTAACTAATTCTATTTTAATCTTTTTTTATTAACATGCAATATTGTATAATGAATATAAGTGAAGTTATTTTATCTTTCCTGTAATTTATCTAAAAATTTTGTTGAATATTTTTTTCTTTGTTGGATGAAGGTTCTAAAGGAATTAAATGGTTACAACTATTGAACATTTCGAAAGTTTGTTTTGCTGCAGTTATTTGAAATATTGGGGAGGATAAGTTGCTTTGTGTGAATCTTGTGAGGAATGATCCAAGTTAAAATATTTGAAACTGTTCTTTTGATACACACTAGGTATTATATTATTATTCCATATGATATGTATCGGTTTTGAAATATATATTTATATATTCAAACTGCTTTAGTAAAATGTAATCAATTTGCATGTATCACTATTTTTAATTCCTTAACAGGAAATCTAAGTTACATGAAACACCTGTCATAAAGACAACAATAACAAACGGGAATAATTCAGAACACGGAATTATATATATATATTAGTTTAAGAGAATATTATGCAATTTTAAGTTTTTTTTCTTGTCTGATGAAGTTTGATCAACTTAATGATTATGATGACTGACATTCCATTTTTTTTTTTTTTTAAAAGACATACTAAATGTTTTACAAGAAGTACCATCTTTAAGACAATCTCCAGTGTATGTGATATTGATCATATAAGTTTGTATAAACCATTTAAAATAATTGGATGTCAAGTATTTATGAACAAAAGTTATTGCATCATGATGACTAAGTTTAAGAGGATATTCAGATATGTTACAAACATTTTGTGTTGGATTAAATATAATTTTGGTTGAATATGATTAAGTAAAATATTGTTTAGTTAGAATTTTACTCATATTGAATTGTAATTCTTTTTATTATGCAGTTTATAGAAAAATGTTTGAAGTGATAAAGATTAAAATGTAGTTAATGGAGAATTTATGAAATCAATATTTATTTTAAAATGTGTACTCTGATTGCATGGTTTTCTTTTCCATTTTAGGGGCATGACTGTTGTCCTATGTTATACCAATATGACTCAATGAAATTATCCTTTATATCTAAAATAGACAAATCACAAAAAAGAGAAGTTGATGGATTTAGGTAAGTTTAAAAATTTGGAATAAAGAAGAATTAAGCAATTTGATATCGATTTCTGTTGTAAGATTTATAAATTTTTTAATTGTATTAGATTAATCAACCCATTTTGATGGTGTAATAATATTGATAGTTAAAGAATAATTTTGATATTAGCTATATAAACATTCATGAAATTAATGTATAGTGAGTTATAAGTTTCTGTAATTTTATAGGGTTTGGAGAATTTTTCAGAAATTAATGATTAGAAAATGAAAAAGGATAATTTAAATCAGAAAATTATTAATTGGGATTGATTGAATAGATATTTTTTTTAGAAATATTTTTTTTTTTGTATTCTTTTTCCTTATATTTTTATTGTGACAGGAGAAATATTAACTCTAAGAAATTGTAATATTTTTTATATATTGGCTTTTGTATACCATAATTCTTTGCAATTACAATGTCATAGTTGCATTATGCAGTTGTATTATAATTTTAAAGAAACTTTGTGTTACTGTTTTATTTTAAAAATATTTCTTAATTATTTTATAAAGAGAAATTATTTTATTCTTGCTATCTTTAGGGACCAACGTGTTCACCAGAAATGTTAATTTTTCCATTGAAGTCGATTATAAAAACTGTTACCAAATATTTAAAACATGTTTTTTATTATTTCACAAAATTGAAAAAAGGCACGAAAACAATTAAAATTAAAACTCTTAGAAAAAATCCTGGTTTAAAAAACAATAAAAATTACAGCAGACAAATAATTTTAAATCTAAAATTTTTTCTTAAATATATTTTATTTAATGCTATTATATATTTCTAAGTGGAATTGAGTTATCTGGTTTGAAGTTAATATTCAAAGAAATATTCCCCACCAACCACTGTAATTTTAATGAGGGGAAAATATATGATTAAAAATGGAAGTAAATTATGAAAATTGCAACATAGAAAAATATTTCTTCAAATTATATTTAAAAACAATTATGAAATTTTTGTGATTAGAGCAAAAATTAACTATATGCAAACTACTGTCATTGAAAAAAAAAAGTTTTGCTTCAAATCCACATTAAATATTTGTCTGTTTGAAATGTTCTAGAGTTATCCAAAATAGTCGATGTTTTGAATTTCTTTAAAGACTTAATTTAAACACCTTTTAAATATAGTGTTAAATTTAATAGCTGTGGTTTCTTTGACTTATCGTATGACAATGTACACATATGTTCTTTTATTTATTATATTGATAAAAATGTTATATGTATTGACTTGAGAAAATATCCAATTTAGTAACAATATAAAAATTGAAGTTATGATTATGATTTCTTGGTTTAAAATGTGTTGAATGCCTGTTTTTCTTTTCCCCGTCTTGCAGTGCGATGAGGAAATTCAGAGACATGGATAAGCGTGCCATAGTGGAGAACAGTGTGGATACATTATTAGATACAATTCATCAAAATGCCATAACCAGTTTAACAATTTATGCAGGTTCAAAGTTGAGTACAACAAAATTGTGTACAACTGGAATGGATGGTAAAATGGTTATATGGAACTTAAAGGTACAGAAATATGTATAATTTTCTTTATTCTATATTATTATCCATAACTGTATTAAATCAAAAGTGGAATCAGGATTCTGTTTATTTTCTGTAGGGTATAAGAATGCCATTTCTGATTTATTTTTTGTAGAATAAGGAAAATAACATTTTAAAAGAAATTCTTTAATTGTAGATTGCTTAAATTCAGAACTTTTCCCTTATTTGACTTCTTTTTTAAAATGGTCACAATCTAGCGAGAATATATAGAGTATTATGAATCCTATTTAATGTTTTCATGTTCAATCATTTTTATTTAAAACGAGCTTATTTTGCAAGAGTCACTGTACAGAATTCAGTGTACTGATATTTGTGTATTTCAACCGCTTATGTTACTTTAGACTGTTACTGTGCAAATCAGTATCCTAAGGCTGAGAGTTATAGCCCCATCCTAGATGTACATGCCAATCTTTATAGGCACTTTGCATGAAATTTCCTTGTCATGAATCTGGTTACTATGCTAATTTTGCATGACACATTTGGGATTGTTCTGCAGTACATTTTTATCAAAAGTTCTAAAGAAGAATGACACTAAATTTAATATGTATATATATTATCTTTCCTTATTTAAGCTTTTACTAATTTCTTTAAATTAATGTTTTGATTTTGAACTGAGCATTTGTATCATACTCATTATGGAGGATGGGGGGGGGTTAAATAAATGTCTATAGGTTTTGTGAGTGTGTGCTGTTGTACTTATTCCTTTTCTATATTGTTTCAATTAATCTCAACATGTTTGTTCAAATTTAATTTCATTATTAAAATCAAGGATACTTCAGGATATGCTTTCAGAATAAGATACTCTCCTAATCACCTGCAGAATTGGTAACCACATTATTGTAAGACTGAATAAAACCACAGCAGATGTATGACCCTGTGCTAGTTTACTAACATAAACAATTTTTTTAGGCAACTGTTGATTGCATTAAAATAATCAAATCCTAAGCTTCAAAATAAGCCAAAGGATAATGAAACTTTTTTTAAAAAAAATCTTTGTTAGATTAAATTATTAGTGCATCAGAATTATTTTACTAAGTATGGCTAGTATAAACTGTATAATATAACTGTATATGATATATAAGTATAGTTATTATAAATATATGAATTTATTTATTTATTTTTCTGTAATATTTTAAACTCAAACAGCATTAAAAAATTATTGTTTACTTTATCTAATACACTCATCTTTTCCAACTGGAAATATATTCTTATCTCAAACAATTTAGAAATTAGCTATTGGATTACATTTTCATTGTATGTCTGTATTTTGTTATAATTTCCTGCTTATACCTCAATTGTGTGTTTTTCTCTCCCAGGCTTTAGGTGAAGTGCTACCAAATGATATGTAGTGTGATAAATTTGCCCAGTTACATGCTGGTTTCAACTCAGTTGGACACCACCATTCTTCCCCTATTGGTGCTGCCTCATGGGAGGAGACAATTCTCCTGCCAGGCACTTGTTGATTATCATCTAGTTGATTGACTTGAGGAACATACTTTAATCATCACAGGCACAAGGCCATGGATACAGCCAAGATGACCAATCAGTAGGGTTGCCTTTAGCTTGCTTTCTGACAGTGGTCCTCACCAACAAAGTTCTATGTGTAAATACTCCATGCTGTTGTAGTTATTAAATCATAAATGCGGCAAAAGCTCAACCTTTAATCAATGCTGCTTCATGTAAAATTGGGTTCTATCCAGTAAGTTATCTAGTTCAACTTGATTGACAGATTATTTTGAGATTTGTAATGCATTCTAAAAATATCGCCTCAGCCTAGACCCTACTAATTGGTCATTCAAAACATACATTTTTATGAAGAACACTCCCATCTAGCATCGTGTTCAGAATAAATTTTTTTTAATTGCTTCCATTTTCACTCTATTTGTATGTTTCTAATTGTTTCTTTTTATGTTGGTTGTTACCTGGAAGCCAATTTGATTAATTATAAAAAAAATATCTGGTTGTTAATATATTTTGTATTTTATACTTGTTATACTCAATTAAATTTAGAAGTATGTCATGCTTTAATGTCTTACATTTTGAAAATTATTTAATAATCTAATAATTATCTAATTTTATATTAAAGCCAAAGAATTGTCTGGTGTAATTTATTTAATGATAAAAATAAATATGGAAATGGTTTTTTTTTTAAATATATTCTCAGTGTATTTCTATGTTTTTTTACAGCAATCATGACATACTTTCTAAAGTGGTTTATTTTTATTATTGTTTGGCTACTCTACATAATTTGTAATAGCGAAACTGTTTTGAACAATCGTTTCCTTTCTATATCATCACTGTACTTAAGTGATTTTATTTCTCTCTGCTTAAAAATGACTGATCTTTAAGCAGTTCGAATAATCTTGTAGGTATATATAAACTATTAAAAGAATGTAATTATAAAATAAATTGTTTTTTAAGAAATTCGATATTTGGTGTTATTTATAGTGCAAATAACAAACTTGAACATCAACTTGTGTTATTTTAAATCTTGTCTGGTTTGCTGCCGCTTTGAGACAAATAACTTGTTAAGTGATTCGGGGGGGGGGGGATCATTGTTTAAATATTCCATGTTTATCACATCAGTGTGGGTAACTTGGCTAACATAATGCCATTGTAACTGTAGGTAATTTGTTCTGCATTCAATAAAACTATCGTACTAATTTGAACATTTAATTTTGATTGCTGGTCGCATTAACAAAAACTGGTTTAGTTTATTGAAATGGAAAAACTTAATAATAAAAAAGATAATTTTTAAGAAAATGATAAAAGGTGGGGATGCAAAATTTAATAATACTGTGTAAATGTACTAATACAAAGTTTCCTTTACTATAAATTGAGTCAGTGGTTAAAAAAAAAGATGCTTGCTACAAGTAAGTCTGAAGGTATGAAAAAAAAAAATTCTAAGTGGCAATGTGATATTTAAGTGACACTTGATTTGGACTTGAATAAAGTCAAGGATATTTTACATTTTAATAAAAGGAAAGCACAAAATGATTCTGAAAATAATGTAAAAAGAAAAGTGTTTTGATTTCCAAGCA
The DNA here is from genome assembly GCA_026543865.1 of Argiope aurantia. Lineage (NCBI taxonomy): Eukaryota > Metazoa > Arthropoda > Arachnida > Araneae > Araneidae > Argiope > Argiope aurantia. The sequence goes on from JAPMOR010029962.1 coordinate 28,120, forward strand.
TCCTAGGCAGTTGCCTATTTTATTTATTTCATAATTCAGTTCTGAACCTGGCCACTAGCACTGCGTCGGAGCAAATCTGGAAAATCATGCATGCCATAAAATCATATGCATGAAATTTGGTGCATCTTTGTCAAAAATATTTTACACTGGTAGAAAAAAAAACTGCTTTTCTCCCCCCCCCCTTATCTCAACTGCAAAGTAGTCCTAATGTTGCTTTAAAACAGGACTTTAACACTATCCCCTCCATCAATTTTCTTATAAACTTGCACAATATAATTAAGGGTGTGATACTCACCCCCCCCCCCTCACTCAGTTTTCACCTTTTGCATTTTAAAAAAGAGGGGGGGGGATTGCTTGATAGGAATTTTCTATGATAGAAAGTAAAAGTTCTATCTTTCTTTTTGCACATCCTGCCATGCCTTATTTGGCAAAACTGTTAAGTTGCAAAGAAATATTTATCAGAAAAAAAAGGTAAAGGTCTCACATTTTTTCAACATCTGAATCTATACACAAAATGAAGCTGTTTGTAGTATCAATGTGACTGATGCTCACAGTAAATTCTAAAACTCCAATTGAGTCATATCAATGAATAAGCAGGAAAAAAAGTGTCCAAGATATGCCATCAAATCCATTGACCATGAAAAAAATGTTTGCTGAAATACAAGTCGAGATATATTTACTATAAAATTCTGGTTACCCCTCATGTTTATTGTCGGATATATTTATAAATTTAAATTTGTCCTTATTCATTTGGGAAAATCACATTTTATTGATTTCTTTCTTTTATAAATATTTTGAAATGAATTTGAGAACTAATTGGCTGTAGTTTTGATAATTTTTTTCTTGCACAATTCCTCCTTTTTGCTTGTTTTTCTTTCATGCGCTGTTTTGTATGCCATTTTCGAATTTCCCCTGTTTTTCCCTTTTGATTAATCTTGCATCTCTGCATAATTAGTTTTGTTTATTTTGTAGTATAATGGAGAAACCCAAATATGAATTTTTGACATTTTCTGAACCATTAAGTTCAGTGTTTGATATGCATCTTCAATTTTGATAGTAAGAATAACATCAGTTGGTTTTGAGTTATCGCTTTTACGTACAAATAGACAGCTAAATGGTCTACCTATTGATACATTCAATCCAAAATTAAACACAAAATTATAATTTCGGTGCGAATATCATTTACTAGTATTGCTCCATCTAAATTGTTGCATATACTATAATGGGAAAGACCACGGACGCCTTACACGACTTTAAACGAATTTTAGTTCAAAAAAATATAGATCATTGGCATGAATCTAGAATTTTTACTGAATCTATTGTGAGAATATGCATGTTGGACGCCTTTTTGCTACTCTACACCCAAATTCGACGAAAAAAGTGCTGTTTTGATAACATCCCAGATTTCATCCCTTTAAGTCGTAGCGTTTATGTGTACGCTTTCGATTGCATTTACATGTATTCGGTCGACAGACAATGAAACTTTTTCACAGATTTGGTTCAAAATTTGATAAGTATTTTCATTGCTAAACTTAAGCATGGAATTTTATCGACTTGGCTCTTTATGTTTTGTAGTTATAGAGCTCAGATGTGCTGGAACAAACAGGTAGACAGACTCTCTTCTGGATGGATTCCATTCAAAATTGATGGAATTTGGGCGTAATTCTGTGGAACAGATTTCAGTCGTCTAACTCATTGTTTTTGAATTATCGTGTTCAAAGATATATATAATGTTAAAATCCATTTTCCGGACTCGGGGGAGTTCGAATTTCTCGATGATTGTAATGCATCCTGTGTATTTCGTATGCGACAAAGTAAGAAAGAATATGGAACAGGAATGTATTTAAAAAAAGAATCGCAATTTTGCTACGCTGGCGACCTACTCGTTACTACGTTTCCACTAATGTCCGTTTGTTTTGAATAATGCGATAAACTCGTTGATTAAAATCTTCTGTTGGGATGGTCTTGCGTCCATGTCCCATTTCATCAAGAATCTAGCTTAGAATCGAATGAATTTCATTTCTCCTCTGTATTGAAGTAGTGATTGATACCAAAGCTTCCAGACTAATGAGGTGCTTCAAAAAAGAGTTGAGGCCATCATTGTGAAACGTTGTTCGCGTATGAGTTTACAAACCTGGTCCACTGATATTGCAAATGCCTGAAGTGGAAAAATAATCACATTTGTATATAATCTTTGGTAATAAATTCATTTTATTCTCTACTGTTATCATTTTTTATGATTAAAATATTGATGTCCTATAAATTCTTGTTGTTGTTGTTTCCAATGGCACTTGCAATAGGCAAGTCCGCTGATTTGAAATCAACGATTTTAAGCCGAAAGGGAACGTCTCTTATTTTTAGTAGCACCAACTAGGGCCAAGAGTACGATTTTACTACTCACGCATCACATTCGCTTGCACAGCCCCTTTTTAAAGGGAGGCACATTCACAGATAGAACAAATGAAAGACAACCATGCCCGAACCGGGACGCCTAGATCACGGAGAAGACGCGCTACCCCAATGCCAGGACGCCGGCCCTATAAATACTTAAGTCTACAATACAAGTATTCTTGGGACGGCTCACCTTTTGATAGTTCAGTGTGGTTTAGTTATATTAAGTCCCGTTTTAAACAACATTGGGGGTTACTATGGGAGAGACCTCACTGCTCGGGGAATCAATTTTGAACCGCGGTAAAATGACGAGGATGACACCTGAGCTGACCCCCCCCCCCCGCTCTCTTCAAACGTCCACAATACACTAAAGAGAGTACATTTGGTCCCAAAGGATATAGCGTGCACCAGATCTTGTTTACACGACAATTCTTCGATGGAATCGGGTCTTGAAACTAGAACCCTTGGGCACACCTTTTGAATATTTATTTCGAATACTCTAAAAGTGTATTGTTGATAATTGCATTCTTATTAATATTGTATGTACAAATGGTTATCAATATAATTGAAATATCTGTGATTAGAAATAACATTTAAGAATACGCCTCGTAAACATATTTAAAATGCAAATTGTATATAATCAGAGCTCCCAGTTTTTTTATTATGAAAATAAATAACATTGTAGTATAAACTAATTTTGAGGAAATTATATACTTGGATTTTCATCAAAAGAATAAAATGTCAGACCTTACAAACGTTTAAAAAGGTCAAACTCCGACTAGCTGGAGTCCCAGCTTTTTGGAGTTTCGGGTGGTACGGTATTAAAAGTCAAGACAAGCTCGGCAAGCAAAATTGTGGATGGATGAAGAAGCCGAATGGAAGATACCGATAGGTAATGAAGCGGATTGTTATGCATAAAAAGAAAACAACAACAATCAAAGTGACCACAGAACTCAACCAACATCTGGATTCTCCAGAGTCAGTGGTTGCAGTTAGGGAGGCACCTTCATAAAAGAACATTTACGGCAGAGCAGACATTCCCAAGACACTTGTCACAGATGTTAATGGTGAACATCGTCTACTGTGGTGTCATACTCACAAAACTTGATCGATTGATAAGTGGGAGGAAGTAATATGGTCTGATGAATCGTGTTTCACACTTTTCCCTACAACAGGACGGGTGCACGTTTGAAGGACACTTGCACAAGCGTATGATCCTGATTGTTTCCTTCCAGCTGTCGGGTATGGAGATGGTACATGCAGCCGTGTTATGGTTTTCTGCAGGCCCAGTCGTAAGCCTGAAAGGAAGGATCAGTATCAATAAGTAGATAAATTTTTGCTGACGATGTCCATCCTATGATGCAAACTGCTTCCTGCAGGAAATGGAATTTTTCAGGATGATAATGCTTTTGTTCATGTAGTGGCGCTTGTTCAATTGATAAACATGAAGATGGAGTGCAACATCTACCTTGGCATGCTTAGTCCTCCGATCTTCGTATAACCGAGGCGTTTTTGGTCTATTTTAGAGAATTCAATGAGAAATCGATATCCTTCACCGGCATCTCACCCTGAGCTTTCACAATATCACCATGAAGAATGATACAATATTCCTCTGAACACTATTCAGAACTTGTACGATTCAATTCCCAGCAAATTCAAGATGTATTGCTTGCTAAAAGTTATCCTATATCTTATTAATAAGGGTTCTTGTATTCGTTTGTTGTATTACCATTATTCTGATAACCACCTGTATGATGCTCCGTATGACTTGCTGTGCTGTTATTCATGCAACCAATTGTATCTTTGTATTATAATTAATTTACACTAGGCGCCTTTTGCAACCAGCTGGTTTGTCAAGAATACTAGCTACATTTAAATTCCTTAGATTCCATGCCCTTGATTCCGTCAATAAACTATTTTTAAGCATCAAATTGCAATGGCCATTGAAGCAGTAATATTTTAATAGAGTTACATCGGTTTATCGAATACGTCAACTTTCTTAATAGAGACTAGTTCCATGATATCATCATATGATTAAAAACGTAAAGGTGCGGCTCATCTACTTACTAAACGCCGTAAAAATTATTTTTAGGTTGTAATATTTTCGGAAAATATCGTAGAAAAAATTTTAATTAATGAAAATTTAAAACAAATTCACCCCGAGATGCACATTTCCACATTTCAAAGTGTATACGTGCCGAATCTAGTAGCTCTAGATCAAAAGTATTAAGTGGCCTATAGCGTGCCAACACATCGCACACTTTATCAGATCCGTTTCTTTTAATTAATTCTTCAACAAAGAGCTTCCTAAAGCGTTGGACCTTTGTTTTGTGATCCTTTGTTCGATTGTAAAAGTGATTTGTTTCTCTTTTATCTGCTGTCAAAGTTTGTTGCATGGATTTAGAAACTGTCTTCGTATTCGAATAAATTTGCCGACTTATAGTAATATTTCGGCCTGCTTATCTAATACGAGAATTGTATCTACATGCTTAGTGATAAAATTATGTGAAATTTTCATCATTCCAGGTCGCTTCGATATTTATTATTTTTTAGTATGTACAAAGTGGGGCAGATAGACAGACTTCCCTTAGATGCATTTAATCCAAAACAATAGAGATCCACAATTTTATTGTGTCTTCACAAACACCGATGCTCGCGACGAATATCTGTTGTTGTTTCTTATGGTATTTGGACAAGCCCGCTGTACGAAGATAGCGATTTAAGCCGATATGATGCGTCTCTTGTTTCAGTAGCGCCATCCAGGGCCAAGAGTACGACTTAGCTACACACATGCCATAACCCTTTTTACGGGGTAGACTTCATTCATGCATTTCATTCACTCATCCACAGATCGTACTTTAGACCTGAAACAGAGAAAGATTGCCCCTGATCCAGTACTGTCAGTGGTATTACTCTCGATATGGAGGACTTCATTACCACGACAGATTTATACGCGGGCCAGCCACCACACACGTGGGAATCTTAGGCTGGCGGGGTTCGAACGCTCAACCCAAGTGACGCGAATCCAACGCCCTACCTACTAGGCTATCCCGGCCTGCGATGAATATCTGACTAGGGTGGTTGCTGGTCTAAGGCGGGCCGCAGACGGATCTTTTGTTTTTAGATGTATATTTCTAAATAAATATATCAACTTATTTCCAAATAAATATATTTTTTTAAAATACAAATTCTGTGAATTACAAAATACGAGGATAATATTAACATTTTGCAAATATAACTTGTCAAACTTCTGTGTGTTATATTCTGTTTACTTGATATTTATAAACATCGAACATATGATTCAGTAATGTTGTTTACAAATCAGGATGCCAGGAATCGTGAATCAATATAAATAAATTAATAATATATACACTTTTCACAAAGAAAATAACATAATCAAAATAACTTAAAACAAATTCTTCGCATATTTACCAAGTTAAAAATGTGAAATTCTTTTGATTAGTTCTTTGAAAGAACGGTCTGATGATGAGTACTATTTAAGACCGCAAAATGCGTGAATGCGCTGTTCAGAATACTACATAGCATCCATCTAATTATTCTGCTTGTATTGGACAAATATAATACTAATTGGGGGGAGTGGTCCCTCAAACTTTTCTCGTATTCGTTAAAAAAAAGGTAACACCACCCCACACCACCCTTCGAAAAAAGAAAAAAAAAAAATAAAAAAAAATGTTGGTTTTGGGAAAGTTAGAGAATGTCTTACATGCCATTGGGAAACAACAATTACGAAATATTAATTTTTGGTGTGAATTTATCATTTTTACTGAATCTATCGGATGATTATGGCGAGTTTTTAATGATTAATCTCTGGTATGCAGGTAATAATAGTATCCGAAAATAGAATTTGTGTATTAGACACATTCTTCCCAACCGATTGAAAAAAAAAAATCTGATACAAAATTACTATTGTAGTCATAAAATTCGTTTCCAAATTTGATTTATTTAAGTGGATGCATTTTTGAGTTATCGCGTTTAAGTGTTTCTGAAAGTACAGATGACCAAACCACCTTTTGAATTTGGCTCAAATTTTATATTTGGCGTCATTCCGAAAGATGTTAAATCTATCTGAGGTATGAATACGGATAAGTTACACGCTGTTGCGGGTATTTCAAAAGATAAATCATTTTTCAATAGTTACACGAACTTCAAGGTAAAAGTTATTGATCTTTTTTGCTTGTCACAATATCAGAAAGATGGATTTTATTTATTGAATTGTGATAAATAATGTTCACTTTTTTGCATTTTTATTTTAGTTATAAAATAGTTATAAAGCAAAATTATTTTTAGGAAAAGGTGCATGAAAATTATTTCTCAAAATGTCTATTTACTTTTACATGACACTGCATTGTGTTTTGCTTTTTAGCATGATGTTGTGTCTTTGAAGAGAGAATAAGAAATATGGAAACAATCGGAAAGAATTCTGAATTTAGAATGCGAATCAAATAAAAAGAATTGGAAAAAGTATTTACTAAAAACTAGTCCTCTAAAGCGAATAGCCGGCTCACCAGGAATATTCTTTATATTTGATTTCAGATAAAATTACGTATAATAACTCCAAGTTCATCATTTTGCAAAATTGTCTGACATTGAACTCATGTTATTTAAATGTCTTAATTAAGTTCTGTTTATCGTGTGCATGAACCTTTCTAATATAGACAGTCCCATGATATCATAGAGCTTTTAAAAATATAAATATCCGGCTCATCTATCTTCTAATTTTCGCGATATTGTAACTTCACTATTTTTTTTATCTTGCAAACTGCACAAATATTAAACAGAATCTTTTATCTTCAGCTTTCAATAATTAAAAAAAATCATGCGATTAAGTATTTGATGAAACGATGAAAATGGTCTGAATTTCAGAGCAAGAATGTAATATATTGTTGGATACCAGGCAAAGATATTTTTTAAAAATTGCCAGAAAAATTTGTATGAAATTTAAATTAGTATCTTTAAAAAGCAATTTTTTTAAAATGATGTAAAAATTATCTTTGTGTTTTTATGTTTTCGAAAGTTATTTCTGAAGAACATCTAAATTTCGCTTACTTTTTAATTAATTAAAATTCTAAATAAAACTTCAGAAAAAATTCCGCCAAAAGACCGCCAAGGTAAAATATATATGTTCCTTGGTTGGCCTGTAACACCAATACAAACACGCACATTCGCTTTTATTATTATTAGTGATAGAGATTTTCCTCTTTCAATTCCAATAATCAATATATTTCTTTAATTAAATACTTATTGTATTGCCCAAAATTAATTAAAAATTATTTGGTGCAAATAAACCTTATTACTCAGCGTAAAGTTAAAGGTTTTACAGTGTCTACGATTACGACGCACGAACTGGCATGCATATCTCTCTTTATAAAAATAATTAAATTTTAATAAATTTCTTACAATTAAAAATTGCCGTGTAAATATTTATTGATTACTAGCCGTCTTTGACAATCAGTTGGTCCACTGAAATTAATGGTTGCTTCAAATTTCAGTTAAATATTTATTATTAAATATTCGTAAAATATCTGGAAATACGCCAAACTGTTTCTGTTTTCCTGTTTCTTGATATACACATAAAATGAGAATATTCTTTTAACAAGCTCAATGTTCGTTAAAAGTATAAAGTATTTTATCTATTTAGTTCTGAATTCTTAATGATGTTCTTTTAGTTACCCAATGAACTTTTGAAATTATACAATTTTCACTCTTCACATGCTCATTTTAATTTTGGATGCTTTCGATTTTCTATTATTACCATCTCCGTAAGATGCAAGTACAACTAGTTGAGAATCTCTGTTTTCGCATATAGAGAGAATTCATATTCCTTTACAAAACAGCGACGAACAATTTTACTTAAAAAAAATTAAAATATCAAGAGTTTTTGATTCAAAGAATAAAATCTTCTGACCTACTTCTCAATTCGTGCAATATTATATGGAAATATTTAACAATAGTTTAAATAAGTATGTCAACTTTTTTTATAAATAACATTATACCATCCCCCATAAAAAAGAAATCTATTAATTTAGAGGCCATTCTTAGTGAAAGTAATATACCAGGAGTAGCTTTGGTGCAATTCTTAGATTTATTCATTTTAAAAACTGGAGTTAATAATGTATTATTTTGTACTCCATTAAGCGCATTAAACATTAATCACATTTATTCATGTATTGACTTTATTTTCTTTCATAAATAAAACTTTTTTTAAATCGGATTGCATGTTTCTTACACTCCTTTAAGTCTATTATTGAATTTCCCACGTTCCTATTATTCCAGCTACAAAAGAAGTTCAAAAGCTTAATAAAATTCTCAGAACTCTTTCTGTTCATTTACTTTGCGGCATGATTAGAAGCACCAAGATCTAATTTTTTTATG
>JAPMOR010029970.1:1199-16354 GCA_026543865.1 Argiope aurantia
TGACAAAACAGGCAACACAGAAAAACTACTAAATTTGTCCATATGAGATATATGCTGGCAATGTAACATAAGAGAAAGAGCTGTAATTTTATTTGAGAGAAGAAATTATGTATCCGAAGCAAATTCAACAATTCTGTTAAGGTGTTTTTTTTCCCTTCTAAATAAATACAATATAAAGAAATTTAATTCAGAACTTATCTGATAGAGTAATTTTGCTCGCAAATACATCTCGGCAACCGAACAGAAGAAAGTCACTAATACTTTTTCGAGCATAACGATGGTAAAAAATACAATATATTGCATATAATATTATTCAGTGCTTAACACTGCGTTCTGTATTCGCAAGGAGATCTGTCCAGTGCAGAATAATCCAGGGAATGTTCTTGCGATTGTATCTGACATATCTAGCAATTCGTGTAGTCTTAAAATCAGTTTCAAAATTCATAAATTTTTCCATCTTACCAAAAAAAAAAAAAATGTAAATCACTGTTCGTTTTCTGAAAAAGAAAAAAAAAATATTTCTGATTCTGTGGTTTTGAAAATTTATTCTGTATTTTTGGTTTCGAATTAATTTGAAGTCCCACCATGAACATAAGCACAAATTAACACTAACACGCTTCATAATGCTGAATGTTGTAGCAGGAAAAAATAACGTTTATTATTAAATTTATTGTCAAAAGCAAAAATCTAATAAATGACATCATTTATTAGATTTTTATTATTAGCAATCAATCTTCAAAATCGCATCTTATTGGCATTTCTGTTGTTAATGTCTCTTGAGCGAATCATATTGATGTATCAACTAATGTACGTAAAAATGTATAATTTTGCATTCTTTGGAAATGACGAGTATTGGCCAATTTTATATTTTTTTTAGAAATAAAAATCTTATTTCCATTATAATATCAAATATAATATCTTATATACTTATTCGATATCAAATTATTTTTCCCTATATAAGTTAAAAACACCTTTATATTTTCAACGAAATATTTTGTGTCGCCAAAATTCTCGAGAATTTTATTTTCTTCATAAATTGGACAATTTTGTAGATGATTTCATACCCACTTAAGATTTTTACTTCATATGAATTCTTTACAATTAATTTTAATTGACTAGAAAAATCGATATTTGTGCTTTATCGACAATAAAGAAAACCGATCGAGCGCTTTCAATTTAGTATTTCACACATCGAATCCTTGATACTTGGATCTATTAACTGTATTGGATTTTCAGTCGATAGTTACCCGAGAAGAATTTTCAATCATTAATGTGTTTAATAGATTCTTTAAAAAAAAAAAAAACATATAATTTTTCGAAAGAATGATTTGCAACTGTTATTAGATGGAAATGTTTATGAAAAACCAACACAGTACGTGTGTAATACGTACTTAATTGGAATTTCGAAAAATTTGTTCAAATTGAAAAAAATTAAATTTTTTTTTTCATATTTGACTTTTTCAATATTTACTTCTGGCCTATTTAAACTAACATAAAATGCGACATCTAATTTTTTTAGTTCAATGTTTTAATATACATTTTTTCCTCTTAGATTAATCAATATTTATTTCATTACGAAACGCGATGTTTAAGCTCCCACTCTTTACTTTATAACATAACCAGATGCAATTTTAGAGACCTCGTTTGAATAGCAAACTCAACAATTTAAATCAATCAATTTGCTGCCATGTCCTTTTTTCTTATAAAAGTAGAATTAGACTGAACCAACAGCCGAGACTTCCTGGTCGGAAATGAAATGTGCTTCAGACCACATGGGGAGAAAATGCATCAATTCTAGGACATACCAATCTTCCTTTGAAGTTACAGGCAAAGGTCCTAGAAGCTAACACTTCGCCAATGAGTCGTGGTGACCTAGTGGCAAGGTTTCGGCTTCTGAACTGGAGGGCTTCAGGTTCGACAAAAAACCGTCGTGAAGTGAATCTGGTGCATGTTAAATTCGTCAGGGCCAAACGTCCTCCCGATGGTTTGTATAGAAGTTAGGAGAGGGGTTGCCAGCTTAGGTGCCGTCTTCGTAATCTGACCGCGATTCAAAAATACGATGTCTATCCCAAAACAGCCCTGGTGTTGCTTTAAAACAGGACGTTAATACAATTAAACTTCACAATAAGTTGTTTCGTTCGGATTATTGTTTGTTTAAAATCGTAATTAAATTTTTTTATGTTGCTCTGTTTAAAAATATTTCAAATTGTCATAAGTTTTAAATCACACTATTTTATCTTTAAAAGTTTTCACCATTTTTTTTGTTCTAAAATTATACAGCAATTATAAATTCAAATAATTGTAATAGAAAATTATTAAAAGCATACCTTGTACTGAAAAGTACTCAGCATGGAAAAATAAGCCGAATCTTCATATCCTGTTCAAACCCACATATCCGCTTTGGAATGAGGCCGGGTTTCATACTATCTTGGATATCCTGATCTTTCAGAATGAGAAAGAAAGCCAGGATAAAATATCAATAGCAATAATGAAAACAATTTGAGTTTCATTTCAATAATAAAATATTGCTATAAAATATTCTTAAAATGTTTTCAAAAATTAGATAAAAACTGAAAAATTTATAGGGCAAAAATATTTGTCATTAAAAAGATACTTTTTAAAAAAATTTTAAGATGATATAAAAATCATTTTTGCGTTATATTTATGAAAATTATGGTAAAAAAAGCAAATTGGCAAATAATTTTGAATTAATTATAATTAGAAAAAGAATCTCGAAGAAAAGAAAGTCATTTTTTTCCTTCCAAGATATGTGTGTGCCATGTTTAGTAGCTGTAGTCAAATGTCTTGTAAAGCATCAACACACATACTCATTCAATTTAGTTTTTAGTTAAGATATATGCAAATAAAAGAATAATTGTATCTTTATGCTGATAAGAGAATAATTGTATCTTTAATCGAACAATTCTCGAATATTTTATATTTAGCAAAAGTACTTTACACTCACTTCAGATTCTCTAACCTTTTTATTTATCTTATCTTCAGTGATCTAATTTATACTGTTCTTTGTGTATTAAATTTTCACAAAAAAAATATATCATTCCGGAACGTTGATGTTTCTTTGGATTTATGCTGAAAACGTTAAATATATTCTTTGCCCAAAATATTTGCATTTTGCAATCAAATAGTCCAAAGTTGTGTTAATTGCTGCAACGTACTAGTCTGTTAATATAAAAATTCGAAATGTTGCGGATAGAGTGGCTAACTAGTCTGAAAAGTATAGTTGGAGTTTTAATTTTTCTTATTACGTGCAAACTGTTAAAAAACGTTTTTTATTACTTTTATAATCATCCATATTTTAAACCATGCACCATTGAAACACGAACATGCAATCCATTTATAGCTTATATGACCGTATTTCGATGCCTTTACATGAATAGCCGACCTGGTTGTCCCGTAATATGCCGTAAGTATATCGTTTGCTATAATTTGGTATTTTCTTTTTTAAATACAATCTGAATAAATATAAGCTGCAAAATAATATTTTTTAATTATATTTTTATCATCTGAAGTGTCTAGATAGAGAAAAATACTGAAAAATGTTAGTAAAAATTGTCTACGAAGTTTTAAAACATTTCCGCTTGAAAAATCTCTTACTTCAAAAAATGCATTTTTGAAAATACGTTTGTTAACACGATAACTCAAAGTCGCAACAAGCAAGAAATTTGAAATTTTATACATGGGCTTTAGATTAAGGGTTAAGTGGATAAAACTTGTATAATTTGACCCATTAATAATATTTTTTAAAATTTTTTGTCCGGATAAGTTATATATGCATCCACAAAAAGTTGAGTAACATTATAATTATATTCACATTATGTTTTGTTTTGAAAATATTTGATTTTTTTTTTTGAAAAAGATAATCGGAAAAAAATTATCAATAAAATCAATTCAATAAAAAAACAAGACTAAGTAAGTAACAGATCATTGCTATAACTATAAATTACATATTCATGTGTGGTATTTCATTATAATATAAAAACCAAACAAAAATATAAGACTTCAAATATGACAATTATGTGCCATTCAACTTGCAGACGATAATATACACTTTCTGCACCATAAAATATTGACTGATATATATAGAATGAAACTAAAGAGTCAAATATATTTTTGGAGCCGAATTGTATATGTAGAATTCTAAAATCCCCAAATGGAGATCGAGGCAGCTAACGGGTTAATCACTCGAACAGCAGATTTATATTAGATTTCAGACCTATTAAAACAGGGAAAGACAATTTGACTCTCAGTCGTTCTAATCAGTTCGTGAGTATGCAAGAAAGATAATTAAAAAACGTTACAAACTAAATAAAAAAAAATATTTAACAGTTTTAATATTAAAAATATAAATTCGTATGAAATTTTCGATTCAGTCAACCGAAAACAAAGCTCCTTATGTATATATGGTTGTCTTAATTGTAATACGAAATATATCAAAATTCCTGTTTACATATATACATAAAATCGAAATGCAATAGAATAGGATAAAAATGAAGACAAAAAAAAAACTCATTTGTTAGACAAAGCATTAACGATTTTTCAATTAAAATTGTTTAGATATTAGAAATAATATTATAATCATATATCGACGAATAACACAAATATTTCTCTTTAAGACTCAATAAATAAACATTTGTTTCTACGAATTGGAAAATGAAGTTTGAATTCAATTCATCTAGAAGGTTACCAAAATAACTGTCATTATCATGTAAAAGCAATTAAGTATTATAGTACCATAGGCGATATCAGAAATACAAAATTCCAGATATTCTTATCTGCAAGTAATGCAAAAATTATGTAGAATTTCAAAACTACTAAAAACTATATTAAATCATGTAATAAATAAAACTGAAAGTCGGCTTTATAAATCCCTTTGCCTCTTGTCAAATTTTATTAAGTACATGATAATATATTCGGCGCTGTTCTGGATTAAAATCCTTTAAAATGGGATAATTTTACCATAGAAATTACTTTTGTATAAAATAATTACAAAGCCGACGTCTTGGCATAGGGGTAGAGCTTCTTGACCGTGATCTGGGCGTCCTGGTTCGGGCAGGACTATTTATTCTCTGCCCTGCGTTCTATCGGTGAGGTGTGTGAAAAAGCCCCGTTAGAAAGGGGTTGTTCAAGCGAATGTATGAATGTCATCTTCATTTGAGCTAAAATCAGACTTCTACCCTCAGGGGTCTTTACCCTCAGAAGCTACTGCACCCCTCTTTTCCCGATTTAAAACTTGGTTTGAAGTGGTGTTCAATTCAAGAGGGATAAGCAACAACAACATAATAACAATGTATTATAATAAACAAAACTCTTTTCAAGATGTTTCGTATGAAATAGAAGAGAAATGTTTAAAAAAAATAATGGCTGAGAAAATAAAAATCTAAACGTTGCTCTGCAAAGAAGTATAAAAAAATTTCCTTATTTTAAAATTATCTGTATTAAAGTTTCTAAAAAATTGAAAGAAAAGTTCTGCAAAAAATGAAATTTTTTCTTGGAATAAATTTTTCTGATATATGTGTAGAAAAAAAAGCAAAATATTGATTAATGTCTAAATATCTCTGGTGTCATCGAACATCTGTTTCTTTGTTCGTAAAAACTTAACATTTCTTGAATCCATATGAGCGATTGACTTATGTCTGCTTTTATGCATTGTTAAATCTCTAAGTTTGTTTAAAAATATTTTTTCCGGAATAATTTCCCCATACTTTGCTGTAGACAAAAGACAAAATTTTGCTTAATTTCTAATTCATTGAATATTTAATTAATTTTTGAGTATTTAATTACGTTAATAGTATTCGTTTCCTTTTCCTAAATAATAAATATACAAAATTTTCTTGAATTCTATTTAGATGTTTCGTTGGAGATATAGAACATATATACAAACGTAACTGCAGTGGCTTTTCTTTATATCAAGATTCCTTTTTCTTCAGCTATTATTAATATTCTCTCATAGTTTCACTTCAGTTTATCTCAAGTTCATCGAATTTATTTTATATTTAAAAATGAATGTATCATGACTGCAACAGTGCTGATTAAATTAGAGAATTAAATCAAAAACATAAAAAAGAAAACGACTTTATTATGTGTGATATCATGCCGTGTTAAGAAACCTTAGTTGTCTTATTTTTATTTTTGGTCATGTCTTTTATAAGGCAAATAATGATTAGCAATAACAAAAAATTATAAATTAGCTTTAAATAGTAATTAATCTATTTTTAAACAATTCTTGATTTTTTAAAATAAAATTCAAAGAAGTCTTTTTTTCATTAAAAAAATGTTTTTAATAAATTTATGTATGCATGAAGACTGGAATTAGATAGCATTCAATATTTATAAAAATATCTTCAAGTAAATGTATATTATCATAATAAAAATTTAATTTAAAAAGACTAAATGCTCTTCAAGCCTTTATTTTTATTTCTATAGTTTTACTTAATTTTTCCTTATTAACACTTTAAAATGCAGCGGGGCTGTATATATCCCTTGCTTGGAATGTGCCCAAATTAAATTCTTAGGATCCCCTAACAATGCAAGTTTTGGTGGATCTCTTTTTTTATCCCCTTAACTTCCAAATTTTTCATATTAATATAAGCAGATTCAAATACCAAATTTCGACACATTTAAAATTTAGGATATTTAATTGCTAGTTCCATTCAGGTGGATGATTTTAATATCTTGGAATAATAATAATAATAAAAAAACATCAAAATTTAGTTTTAAGTAATTTTATACAAGCAGTAAATGAAAAAAAACAATGACAAACTTTTTTTTGGTACATTTGTAATGATATTTAATCATATGACCAGACATTTCATTAAGTAACTTTTTTTGGGATTATAAATCGATATAATAAAAAGCTTTCAAAAGGTAATTAATTATGAATGTTTTCAGAATAATTCTCCGAAAGTTAAACGAGAAGATATCTCAATCAATATATCAATCATCATGATTCTTATATGTTATCATTTATGTTTTAAAACACTTTCTGAGATTCATTGGTTTAATTTAATATAACTATATTGTTTTTTTTTCTTGTAATCGTTTTACTATTTATGGAATGTATGAATTTATTAATGTAGCTGATGGAATTTAAATCAAACAAATTTGCTTGGTGTATCACATTTAACAAAACCCATAGCTATTAATAATCTTTGCAACGACGCAGCTTCTAATAAAAGCTTGAAAAATAATAAAATCTAAAACATATATTCTATAGAAATTTGAACTTATATTTTAAAATATATATTCGGAAATCAAACTAATCATTGATAATAATCTAATCACTGATAATAAACTTAAAAAATTGCTTACATTTTATAAGAAAAAAAAATTCATAGTTATCATATAGACTTAATAAACTTATTCTTAACATTTAAAACATATCTGTGATAAAAATAAAAGATACAAATAAAAAATAATATGTAGCGTAAATAATGTATAACTTTTATAAAATACTACCAGTTTTTTGAGAATGATTCTTTAACTTCAAATTGAATAAGCTGTATTACACGATCTTTGTAAATTAGACGGAAGCTCAAAATTAAATTAGTTTGAAAATATCACAAAAGAAATCTCAACAATTAGAGCTCTTGGCGCGTGTATACGTTTAAATATTTAATAACCGGGTCCTAATTCGAAGACATTTGCAGTAAACAGTTATGAGCAAAATTAAATAAATTTTCATATGCTCACTGTAATTTGGTGAGAATGAATTCTGCCAAAATCCCAGCAGGAGGGTCACCCCAAAACTTTCTAGCTGATTCTCTAATAAAGGTGCTATCCCCTATCCCTGCATGAAGTTGTGGTAGCTGAATAAGGCAGAGAATGCCTTGTATGCTAATGGCGTACAATATTACGAAATATGGGGTAAAGATGAAGAATAGATGATATATAGTTTTCCATTGTATTGTGAAATGGAATTGCTACTGATCGAATGTTTTTTTTTTGTTTCAGTATTTTTACAAGGGTTGTTAGGTTGCTGTTGCGAAATTTATCATAAGCACAGAATATTTCTATTTCATTTAGGAATGACGCCTGTTATCTTTTTCTTCAAGCCAGAAACAGTAGAGGTAACGATGTATTGTTTTTTTTCTCTCAAAGACATGAAATTTCAAATATAAATTCTCTTTGAAAGGATTATTAATACAGGAACACAGGTAATATATAATACATATAGCACGTGCAAGAGCACGATTTCATATTCAGTTATACACAAAAAAATCCCTTTAAAGCAAAAGTAATTTTAATTATCTATAGCAGAAAAATTCACGTAAAGAGAATTAGAAAAATGAATTTATCTAATATTTTTTTATTTTCGTGAATTTTATTTTTAGAAATTAAATTCAAATTTACTTAATTTACAGAATAACTTATTAATATGAGCTATTTTTACATTCGATTTCGATAATACAATTCTTAATCGATTTCATTTATGCAACTTTTAATCGATTTCATTTTCTTTTTATGAAATGATACAGAATTCTTCGAGAGGAATTCTTCAATAATTCTACCCCCTCCCCCATTCTGTTTAACCATCCACAGATTAAAAGCTTTTGAAGGATTTTTATTTAATTAAAGACGATGTCTTAAATTCAAATTTTTTAAATCAAAATTTAACTGTATAAAATTTGAGAGCCATCTAAGGTAATAGCTACCTAGCAAAGAATGTAGCTATCTAAGTTTCCTTATTTGCAGACTGTGTAATTAGTTAAACACCTCTTTTAACGGATAAGGTAAAGTAGGGAGAACTTTAAAAATCACGTTCAGGGAGTTTTTATCTTATCAAGCCAATATCTTTGATAAAGCTTTTCTTTCTTCCAGAAGTTGGCAATTTATATTCTATTCAGTACATCAGTAGAATGGGGTTCGTAGCATCAAAAGCTTTTGAGGTAGTCTTAAATGTTCTTAATGACTTCAGATTCGGGATTCTTGTCTTTACTATCCTTCTGCAAATCAAATGTGTTATCTTTCATCTACTGTCATCGCCAACAACATGTTTTCTGAATGACAGAAGTATTCCAATCGATTATAGGACTCGAAGATCCTATAGTGTTGTCTGAAGCGTTTTGTAGCTTGAACTCAAATACTCATAGATACCCTCAAAATCGACATTTTTCTGTTCCATTCTAATATTCGTAGCAGAACTTTCTTGTTAAAATATTATCAGTTACGAGATCCTTTGATCCTATTCAAATATCAGTGAAAATCAGCATACAATCAAGTTACCCATCATTCACTCAATAGCATATTTATCGATATTACCCACAATACTCAGATCAAGTTACCCAAAATTCGCCGCGTATGAGCAAATTATTTAAGCAGGAAGGTTAATATCACAAAGAAAAGATCCTGAGGAGAGGATTTAACAGGCAGGATAGGCAATATAGCAGACTGTTATTAAAAGTTCATTTCCAAATGAATTTTGATAGCATTTTTTACGTCATTTTATGCCCATAACTCTTGTTATTATGCAACGATAATAAAATAAAAATATTTTGTTTTCATGTTACTAATGTGACTAGGCATTGTTTTGAAATCACAATCAAAGACTACGCTTACCCGCAGAAGGCACACGGAAAAATCTGAATTGTAATCTAGACTGATCAAATAACGAAGCAGAATTTCCAGACAATTCTTTATTTTACAGCCCTATATATACAAAGAACTTGTTCTAATCTTGGTTAAATAAATAGATATTTACACCTGTAGTAGGAGGTATAGCAGTCAAATTCAAAGGTTTTCTTTGGAATTCAGTTCTCCATCATGTCAATACGACAACTCCAGGGGTAGTTTCTCAGACTCCGAACTCGTGGGCGTAGTCTAACCGTCCTCTCCAATTCGTTTCTTCTCTCCTCTCTAAAATAAAATCTCCGCGCTTTATTTCGGAGGCAATCTCGTCCTCTTAATTTACATTGGTCATTTGAACTATCCTTCGGCCAATCGGGGTTCAGCCATATGCCCTCTCAAGGGCGCCAGTGGGTCGTGGGGCGATCCTTTCACAAAGAGAAACATCTAGCATCCAGATGTTTGGACACCCCTTTCTCTTTGAAGGTACTATCAATACCTCTGGGACGAGGAATTCCATATGTGGTCTGTCATTGTAGTCGCTAATGAACAGATGCGAGACCACCCAGGTGAAAAGATCCACCTTCTGGCTAACTCGAGGTGTTTAGGAAGTAACAGCGACGACACAGCTGGCTGTAAATGTCTTATCAATACTGGGAAATGGAGAATGTTACAGAATGATCGGACCGCCGCAACAGCAACATTGGCAGACACTATGGTTGAGTCCTAAGGGCTATCAACAACCACGGTACAACTCTTTCCTAAAGGACTTTTCCCCATCGTCCCGTCATCGATGTGGGGGAGCCAGATCCTCATCTTTTTGTGTACCCGAATGGTGGCGAGAACCAACCACCATACCGGAAGCATTTCATCCTCATTTACGAGGTGTCCCCCCTTGGCACGGCATTATTTTTAAAGTGTGCATGCGAATACTTTGTTTTAATTTTATATGGCAGTCATTACATTTATATCTTTGTTCATGTTTTACATGTATCCCTTTCCTCAACCACAACATTAATTCATATTTTTAAATTTCAGGTAATATTGAGTAGTTCAACATTGATTGATAAGAGCGTAATATATAAAAACTTGCATTCTTGGCTGGGAAAAGGTCTCTTCACAAGGTTGGTTGGCACTTTTTTATTTCTCTGACTTCTTAACGTACGATGAATTGTTTTTAATATCTAAAGAAGATGTAAAGCAAAAGAAAATGAAAGAAAATACAATTTTTGATTTCATAAATAATTCAAGAGAAAATTCTTTGAGTATTGATACCAAATTTGGTTACTCAGCATGAATACTTCAAATATATTTGAAACCGAAATAAATATTCATTTACGGTTTATATCACCAAAAAGTTCTGGTAAATCTTACATACGAAATGTTGGTATAATCGCGTCGATATTGGATTCTGGAATCCTTTTCAAATATAACTGTAGAGAATTGCTAAAAATTATATGAAAGTGTTTCCTTTTGATTTAATTTATATTCGCTTTATTGTAAAACTACAACTGAATTCACGATTCAAAAATTTATAAATGAAAATTCGTTAGCATTCCATTAACACCATTACAGCAGCTAATATCCTTTCAAAAACAAATTGCAACGAGTTTATCAGAAACCCAATACAAAATTTAAAAAAAAAAAACATTTTTAGATGCTTAAAAGCTTATATTATTTGTTGTGTAATTAATGCTACTAAATTATGTATTAAGGAAAGAACTATTGAATGAAGAAAACACTGCAACATCATATCAACTAGCTATCGCTACTTTGTTTAAAGCTAAGGCTAAAATTTCAGAATATAGTGTAGCTTTTTTAAATTGATATGTTATAGTTTTTTTTCCCTTTGATACGTAATTATCGGTGAAATTATAAATTTTATTCCCAAACGAAATGGCGAAACATGTAGGACAATCATATTCATTATAAATTACATTACATGCAAACATCCATTATAGACTTTTAGCAAAGAATATCAATTGCAAAACAGCAGTAAATTTGGCAAGATTCAGAATTATACATACATACATACAGTTAGGTATTGAGAAATGCCATCGACTATTGCATGTAACGCAATTTTACCTGTAAGATCGATTCTGGCAAATGTACCAACTTTAATAATTTTAGAATTAAATATTGTAACAGAGAGTATAATTTGGCAAACTTTTTGGAAAATATTCAATTATAAAATTATATTATTACTGAAATGATTTCAAAAATCCTTTATAATTAAATCTGATTCTTTAGATTTCGTTTGTTATTTTTTCTTATTTTGTTTTTTAACATTTTAATGAAGAAGGGACAAAAATATTAAATACCTTGTGTTTGGAGCAAAATTATCTAGCATGACTTTTGCTCTAAATGAATCCAACCAATCAGTCAATCCTGGATGACCATGACGTCCCTTGTGTTGACTTTCTTTTTTCTTATCATCTAACTTATCTTCTGAAAAAACTATTGTATAGAATTAGTTCGGCGAATATAAATTTGACTTCTTAACTCTTAAGTGATAATGAGCTCACCTGAATTTAATGTCAACAAGAAAATTCGGGACAATTTGGAATGAATTGTCAGGAGGAGTTTTGCTTGCCATCAGCCCCTAGACGAATTGGCGACTAGATTGATGGACAAGTGGGCGAAAACCATTGCAATAATAATTCACTTTCATGCTGAGTATGCTCAAAGTGGCTCAAAATATTATCTTGACTATTATCTTTGATATTATTATTATTGATATAAAACATGATTTCGTAATTTTGAATCCCAGTTATTTATTTGTCATCACACTGCAATATTTATGATCATTTGAGTAAATATACAATATATGTCGTTTATTTCTGTTAATATTCTTTAAATATTTATAATCATGAGTTAAAACCACTTGTCTCTCGGCATGGACTTCTTAAGAAAAGTCATCTTTGCATTCTTCGGTCATACACAGAGACAGGATCAACGAACCATACAAGAAAGACGATGGGAAAGAATAATATTAAAATCAAGGCTATTTTATTTTATGCGAGATTTGTTTTATGCTGATTAATTTGACAATGCTTAAATCTTTTCCAGCTCGGGTTCAAAATGGCGAAAAAACAGGAAACTGCTTACGCCAACTTTTCACTTTTCCATTTTGGAGGACTTTATTCCTGTTGTTCAAGAACAGTCCAGTGTTTTCGTTTCCAAGTTGCAAGCACTCACTAAAGAACCATGGGTTGATATTGTACCACTGGCAGTCTTATGCACTTTGGACATTATTTGCGGTAAGTAATGAGCTGCAAATGAATTTTATAAAACTTAAAAATGACCTTCAGCAAAACATTTGCTAAGGACAAACTATCAGATACATTAAGCCTGAGGCACATTATCGTAAAAGACACTTCAAAAGTTTTTTTTTTTTGGTACCGTCCCTTAAAAGGAGAAGAATAACTTATTTTTTATTAATTCTTAAATATGAAAAAAAAAATTATACTCAAAACTGACTAATCCATTTTTTTATATGTACAAGACGGCTGTAAATTAAATTACCTTGAATAAATCTAATTAGAATTCGTTCTGCTTTGTATAATCCTTAAAACTTAATACCCATCTCCTCTAAAACCCCCAAACCGACCCACTTGGAAATTATAGGGCAAATTCTCAAACCGACCCAAACCGCCCGGCTGGAATTGAGAGGGTTTTAAAGCTACATCTGAAGAAACAAGTAAAGAGTTTAAGGAAAACTTAAAGATTGGGAATTTGATAAAAAATTTAAAGCAAAATCACCTGTAATATGTTGGTATAGTATAGAGGATGGTGATACAGTTTCTGTGAACAAGCCAGAACTACAAAGAAACATCACTATAAGCAAAAACACAAGAAACTTAAAATTTTCTCTCAACAGCACATACGTTTCAGCCACCGTGTAAAAAATAATATTATTGAATGCTTTATGGTTTATCTATATAAAATAAATGAAAGTTATTACGAAATCGATTTCTAAAAAATTTACTCAATTTTCCTCATACTAATCGAAAAAGTAATATTAAAATTGAATTATTTATTTCTTTTGCAGTCAAAACAGACACTTGGATTACTTTTTCCAGTTTCACCATTTCAGCAAAATTCTATCTAGATTAATGCCGGGTTTACACTCAGCCAGTTATAAGACTCTTTGTTTTTTCTGATGAGAATTTGTGTTTTTTTAAAATTTTATTTGCCATTTATTTTTTATAATTTTTCAAATTTAAGTGTGTCGAGCTTTTTATTTTTATTTTACCATGTTTCTTTGTGTAAATAACCATACTTTTAATACAATACGCAGTGAAAAAGAAAAATTCAGAGACGCCAAAATGGCAAACTAATAACCAAGCATGGAATGCTTGAATCGTATGAAATTGTGGCAAACCTAAATGAGTCCCTTTCTAAGCATGCACTGCCTACTTGCCATCTTATAGCTGGCCAACTGTAAACTCAGCATATAATTTTAGAACACTTCATCATAAGCAAGCAGAACATAGGAATATATTTCTACTTTAATCTTAATCTTTAATCTTTCTACTTACGGATTTATGGATGGAATATTCTTGTGTTTTTCTCTTTTCCAGAAACAGCTATGGGGTTCAATATGAATGCTCAGTTAAACGAAAATAAAGAATACGTTCAAACCGTGCATGAGTAAGTTTTTCGTATTTGTTGTTGATAGAATATTTAAGCACAATGTAAAATTAAAGATGATAGAAAGCTAGTTTTTAATGATAGGATAATTAAAACCGTCAAATTTTTATTTTTACTTTATTAACTCAATATTTGCGTACCGAAAATTGATGCTTTGCTAAGCAAATGTTATTTAAAAATTTCAAGTTCATTTTTCTGAACTTATGGCCTTTTTTTTTTCATTTTTAGAATAACAAATGCCCTTATTGATCGTGGAATCCGTCCTTGGTTGTTTCCAGATTTTATATACAATATGACATCAGAAGGCAGGAAGCATAAGGCAAACGTGCAACGCGTTCACGGATTCATCAGAAAAGTAAGCACACACTTTTAAATAAAAAAAGCTAATTAGTTAATGTTTTATAATGACTTGTTAATAAACAAAGGTATTGAAATGGAAGCGATTAATCCAGAGATTTTTAATACATTTAATTGGTTTAGATTCAAATGATTTTTACTATTCTGAATACGAAAATCTTTTCTGAAAATTAAATCTGTTTCACAGTATGCTCGCATGTACTTAAAAAAACCAACAACTAAACAAATTGCACGAAATGCATTCACCATATAATCTTTGCTCTAGAACTGCAGATATGCGAAACCCAATTTATAAGCCGCAGAACGATCTTTTCGCATTTGCTTTAGATGCTGCCTTTCAAAAATTGAAAATAATGAATGAATTCAAATGAATCGGAAATCCTATTGATGAAGACTACATACAAAACGTGAAAAGTACCAGCAAATAAGGAAAATCTGAAAACTGAACAATCATTTGGTGACATTATAAAGTTATTTCTTAGAACAAAATGGATCAGAAATTCTTTTGATGAAGACTACATAAAAAAAGTAAAAGTACCATCAAATAAGGAAAATCCGTTAAT